>JABXWE010067636.1:0-10837 GCA_014611495.1 Limonius californicus | reverse complement strand
TAAAGTATTTCGGATTCTTTCTTTCCTGTTTTGTTATGTGAAGTATTTATGGTATCATATAGACATTTTATACCTTTTTATAAAAGTGCATAATACTATTTTACTTTCCATTCTAAGAAATCGTTAGAAACTACTATTAATCTGTACAGCTAAATATTATATCAGTTTTTAAAATTGTTTATGGATATTAAAAATCGTTATGACAACAAAGGAAAACCAAACCCAGCAATTAACTATACAGTGAAACACAAAATCAAAACGGTTACTAAAACTAACTGTAATTGAACAGTGCAAATGTTATGAAATCAACGTCCTCATATTTAACAGTATGCTAACTGCATAAAATTAAGTCGAATGTTATAATCCTATTCTTATATTAAACTTAAAAAATATAAATTTAATAGTTTATAAAATTTTTGAAAAGTGTAGCTTCCGCCATCTATAGTGAAGTAGTATAGATAATGCATTACAGTAACCTAAGTATTGGTTCATTTCCACGACCAAATAGTAATCTGTATAATTAGGAACGGACATTTTCTCAATTCTGTGCTCCTGGTAGTACACTGAAAAATTGAGCGAGAAGAATTCCCTTGCTCTTCAATACACCTACTACAAAACCGAAACACATTTTGGAACAACTTTTCGTTAAAGCTGCTTTGCACAAACGTATTGCCACTTAAGATTAATTGCAGTCCTTAAACTTTACTCAGTAGATAACAGTTTTTACTATTAAACGAATATAAGAAATAGAACAGCTATTTATCAAGAGGCACATAGGTATTGTCTTTATTAACTTTGACAGGCTTTCGTCAATGTGAACCGGGAAGCTCTGTGGGAAATTATCTAAAGTAAAAATTACCCCAAACAGGTTGTAAAAACAATTAAAAGCATATACAACACCACTACAATCTGGCTCGATATAGAAAAAAATTTTGAAAAAAGTATGAACTAATAAAGGGTCTAAACAAAGTTGTTGTGTAGGGGAGGGGTGGGGAATTGTGCGCACCTAAAGGAAATAATTCATAAATCAAAAACTATGCAACAGCGATTGATTGTATATGCATTGATATGTTATCTTTAATATAGCTATTTCAAACTTAGACTAAAATCAGTGCATTTTTTAAAAAAATGCAAAAACCAAAATTTGTGCCGTGCGCACCATTAGCCGCCATGGAGGATAATCGTGCGCATTAAATCGGGGAATGGTACGCATATAAATATAATAATCAAAATTACTCATATTTGTTGGTAATATGCCTGCAAATCACAAAAATAATACAAAACTATTAATACTTTATATTTTCAACGAAATATTAAACGATAATACATTGTCAAGAAAGACAAAAACGAAAACTAAAACTTATGACTAAATTAGTAGGTAAGAAGTTTTCTTTTTGAAGAAGATATTTTATAGCAATAGTCACATTCGTAGCCAAAGGGAGTATCTTGTAAATTGCATTCGGAATGTGCCTAGAGTCCACTACGCACACATCTATACCAAACTTCCCCATCTTTCCCAAATTCCTCACATCTCAAATATACATGCTTCATTCGGATCGGCCTCCAAGTCGTCCAATTCGTCATCCTGAACGAGGGTGCTCTCATCAATATCCTCGTCAGAAGTTTCCGCCCAAGTTCCATATTTCGGCGGTTTTTAGGTTTCTTACAAGACACTGCTTTTGACTTACATTTCGCTGTTCGCTTTTGTTCTTGTGCTAAACATTTCTTACTTTTTTTGTTTTCTTTCTCTTCTAATATCATCTTCATAGGTGTTGCTGTTAGTACTTCTGACTTTTGTTTCTTCCCTTCTTTGGATTTCCCTTTGCTGAAGGTTATGATGGCAATGGTGATAGATTTGAAATGCTAACCTTTTCTGTTAAGACTGAATTCGGTATGGTAGGTTTTAGGTTTACGGAAAATGGGCTGTCTGGAGCACGGGAAGTTGATGGACGAGGTTCGAGATCAATGCCTTGATGATCACTTATCAGAGGGTCCAAGCTGTCTTCGATGACAACAGGCATATACTGCTTAGCCGCCTCAAAGTCATCTGCTGTAAACTTGTCCAGTGTAAAAGGCGAAATTCCGGTTGTCTTGAAACCAAACATAGCCTTTTCCATTGTTGCGATTTTAATATAGACATTGTCGAACTCACATGTAGTGATGTTGGGAAGTACCCAAAAATCACTATAAAGAAACTTCACTATATAGAATTCATGTTTAGATACGAAATTAATCTCATATATTTGATAGTCAGTAACCTTTAAGCGATATTTTGATTATAAAACTGTATTACACACAATCTAATTTATTTTCGGCCCAAATCAAGTGCCTCGTTTTGTTTTAATACCTTCGCGCGGATTCTTTCAATGCCAAATTTTGCGGCTGCATCTTGATGTTTGACATGACACCCTTATGGACGTCTTCCAACACGTTCTTTGCAATACTTACACATTTTTGTTTTGTTGTTTTTAAAAACTGCTTAGTTCAACAATATAAGTTTCCTGAAAAATACAGTATAGAAATTGTATTTCATAATCCCCTCAAAATTTTATCTGTATACCTGAGTAATAACCTAAAACTTTAAACAAAAACATCACAATGTGGAGGCTTTACATCATAATATAGATGTAGTTTATATAGCAAAAACCATTACATGGGAGTTCATTATATGGGAGTACGACTGTATTTAGAATTCTATGTTATTATATTAAATTTCTTTCATATTTGTTATATATTAGCCCTAAAAACATTTTGTTTTATATCATCTTGGTACCTAATTGATGTCTTGGCGATTTCTATGTCACAGGTTCAACCATTACTGTTCCGGTTTAAATTATTGTGACAAAAACCTGTGATTTTGTTATGAGTGTTAGTTGTCTGTATAGTTGGTTGCCTACACAATAGGCGAAATTGATGCGTTTCTTTTAAAAGTATACATAGGCAATGTATACTAAAAAGAAAAATTCGCTGTATATAGCGACAGCGCTATTTTATTTGTTGATGCCTGTTAGAGCAAGTTCTAGTGACAAGCAAATCAGTGTGACAAGTAAGTTGTGATTTCACGACTCATCTCTGAAACAGAGCCTATATACAATTTAAAAAAATTACAAGCATGAATATAGCAAGCGTGTCTTACTTTTAGGAACCGTCCAGGTATTTTTCAAAAAACACGAATTTCTTTTGAGCCCAGAAGCCGAACCTGTATCTTAAACGGGGATATTCTCAATATTTAATTTAATTGAAAATAAAAATACTTAACTCTCATTGCGTTTTCCTTTTTCACAAATGTAATCAATATTTAATAAATTTAATTTAGTAAACAGCACAAATTTGCAAATATCTCGAAAAAGGTGCATTTCACCCATGTTTGTTAAAACTTTTGACCTATATTGAGCCATACTATTATATAATAATTATATATAATTGCCTAATTTATAAGGGCTATAATGATATTTTTGTCACAAGCTACAAGTAGAAGTATGTGATCCTCGTATTAAAAGTTACAAACTTGACAAAGAAAGAAAATTTGTCGTTCTGTTTCCAAGTTACATAAATGTAACTTAAAAAGAGAAAGGGTGAAAGTTGTCTCCGTCCTCCCTCAGAACAAATCTGTCAGCCATCCAAGACACCCCATAATATACTAACGAGGAGTAATTTCCAATATCCTCCTTTCTTTTGTGATAGAAATATAAACAGAAGAGCAGACACGGGATGGATATATTTATAGGAGTGTAGAAATTTTACACTTAGAATGTCGTATAATTTGCCATTTAATTACTTGGTGAAGTTAGAATATCTATACGTGTTACACACGAGGCTATTTTACTTAAAATCAATAAATTTTGTGATTGTAGCAGTAATGCATGCTTTTATTTACACTGCAAGTGTAACGCAGAAGCTAGGTTACTGCTGCGAAAAAATAAACGAAGCGCGTCACCCTCACGTTTTCACACTTCATACAGTATCTTATATTTACAACAGTATCATGTGTTGTATATAAACTTCTAAGGTCCCATGATACCACAATGATCGCACGTTATGGAATCAGAATACAGACGTACATTTTGAAAATTCATTTTTTACTTACGGTTCATCAGACTTATAAGTAATATATGTACCCCACAAAGGACGATGACAATGTTGAGTTTTTTGTAACGTTGAATTTGAGATTAAGCAAGATCGTTAAAGCCCATGGGTACCAACTTGCCGTAAAGCGAAATTCTAACACTATTAGGGAGGACTTCGATTCCAGAAATTAGAACAGCAGGATTCAAAGCAGGGTGCACCAAACAAATGACTTATTTATATGAACTGCTCCTACAACGAGCAGTTTGATTAGTTGTATCGACCATTGCTTTGAATCGCACTGTTGTAGCTGCTGCTCTGGAAGGCGGCCTTTAAATAACTAAGTTTATAGCAATTTAGATTACCGGTTTTTGAGTAAATGGCATTAAAACTCGTGGCCGACTTCATTGATTACCCAAGGAGTATGGTAAGGACACAATCCATCAGAATTAAGATGGCAGTACACGTTTAAAACTGCAACCAAAGAGCACTATATTTATATACTGCTCTTTGCTGCAACTTAGTTTTGTGAAAGAAGTTTGAATGTTTTTCAAATAACAAAAACCATTTTCAAGTACGATAGGTACTGAAACTTGAGGACTTGATAAAAAAGGATTTAGATTCTGACCTCTACAGTTAGTAAAATTGAAGTCTTACATTTGTGGGAGATGCTTTCTTGTGTAGTTAAGTATTTCAAATGTGTAGGTTACAATAAAAAATCACTATAAAAATAATACCACAATAAAACATCCAGAAATGTTAATTTATTTTTGAACTTTCCCAGCTGCGAAAACAGTATTCATAGGAATTATAGTTCTTTAGGTTGCTTCACAAGAAGTACATTACATAATTTTGCAAACTAGAATAATTACATAAACTATATAAATAATAAAAGGTGCGAATAATTATAATCAACTATATTCCTGCTGCTACATGCCCGATTCACGCTTTCTGCGTGTGCCTCTTGCTGCATTTATCCATTTTGGTCTTTAGTAGATATTTGGTTGTGCATTACATGACAAAAATACCTTGTAAAGTTTTTCCTGTACTTCCAATAATCTACCTGTACAGGGAGAGTCGGACTGCTTCACACTTGGATATTTGAAGTTTTAAACTGATATTGTTTAGCAGATTGTAATGGACCGTTACGCTCTATACATAGGTTCGCAAAAATCTAATTTTTGGATTTTCAACAAGAAAAACAATTTTTAGAAACTGCTACAAAAATAATCTTATAATAATAAAATCTTTTACTGTTGATCAATTCACATTAGTACGGTATTAAATTAAATCAACCATGGAACAAAAGAACTTCTAACTGAAATCACTTGCCGCGACAACATAGATACTATCTTCATATATACTTTTTCAAATAAGGCATTCCATATTTGAAACTGTTATCATATATAGCTATCAGGGTCCGTTTTAAATTAATTTTTAGTATATATACAGGGAATTCTTATTTTAAGTGCACATTGTACATGTAATTGTCTATGTATACTTTCATTTCCATTTTCTGTTATTGATATTTAATGTTTTACAATAATAATCGTCGTTGTTGTTCCCACTCGTTTTGATTTACCTATTTATATAAACACGGCATCGAACATAACCTTCATACTAAAATAATTTACAACGACAGTGACCTTTTCTGTATAGTTGGTTGCCTACATAATAGGCGTAATTGATGCGTTCTTTTTTAAAATAAAAACAACAGTTACAACAAGCATTAGAAATGGCCACATTGTACTTCTAAATAATAACTTAAACTGTGTTGAAAAGTACGCACAGCATTCTCAAGAAAGTCAGGATTCAAGCTATTACATTCGGTACGTATGCGACCTTTTAATTCATCAATACTTTGTATTGGAATATTTGTATACATTTTTGATTTTAGGTACCCCCAAGCAAAGAAGTCATTGGGCGACAAATCTGCAGAACGCGGGGGCCACGGTACGGTACCGAATCTCCCTATCCAATGTCCTGAAAACCTGTCGTTTAGAAAGTTTCTTATAGCATTTGTGGAATGCGGAGGGGCTCCATCCATCTGAAACCACGGGTCATCGATATTTAAGTTTTCTATTGCCGGAATGATCGTTTCTAATAGCTCTAAAAATTTCGCTGTATTGACATTACCATCAATAAAATATGGACCGATAAGCTTATTTGCAATTATTTCTAGCCTTACCTTAACTTTCCCAGTGTATTGACTGTGAGTTAAGTTTTGTAAATGGCGGTTAGTGCGGGACCAATATCTAAGGAATAAGATTGGCAGGATAATGGATAGTGGATAGATGAGGAATTATAATATACACCAAAAATGTTGTGAATTGACTTCTCCATTTATTGTGAAAGTTCCTTCATCACTGAAAACTATCTTATTTAAAATGTATTCATGTTCATTTAGCAAATTAAAGAAAGTTTCACAAAAGATTGTTTCTTTTTCTTTGTCTTCGTCGAATAGATGGTGATTAGAAAATTTGTACGATTTATATTTAAATTCTTTTAGTGAGATTTTAGAAACATTAAAATAGGAACCTATTTTTCGTAGTGATACTATCGGGTTTTCTTCAACGTAGCATAAAATATTTAATTTCGTTTCTTCGGTTAAAACGTGATTACTTTTAGTTCGGATTTTATGGGAATTTATTACGCATCCCTCTGATTTAAATTTTCTAACAGTTGTTTGTATGGTTCGAATACAAGGAATAGGTCTTTATGGATATTTTACTGAAAATAAGTCTCTCACAGTTCTTAAGCTGTTACCATTCTGATACCACATTAGAATTTCCACTTTTTCGTCATTACTGTACATGGTTGTATATAAATCACAATAAGACACTAAATAAAGACTAATTTTATTTTTTAACATTGAATTAATTTGATTGTTTTGGAGACAACATGCTTCTGTTTTTCTTACAAAAATTGAAATTCGAAAAATTTAGTTTTTTGTATAGTAGGCGTAATTGATGCGCTCTTTTTAAAAGTATACATAGTTAACTACATGTACAATGTATACTAAAAACAAAATTCCCCGTACAGAAACCAGTTAACAAAGTAGCACTATTATATGTGATAACAAGGTGACACAAGGAATTCACCAGGGTATGTATGTTTTAAGTGCCACCTTTTCACGTAAAAAACTTGGTTTGGTTTTTGGATTTAGCTCCGGGATGGGTAACTCATATATGTATATGGTTAAAGTGGAGTTCGAAAAGGAAGAGGAAGAGAGAAAGCAGAAGTGGGAGAGGAAAAGGAACCCTAGTAGCACCAAATATACAAGTGATATTTGCTGGTAATGTTCGGTGGATATTATAATGTCACGCTTTTAAATATTGGCCATATATATAAAAATATCTCAATAGTATATTTGTAGTTAATCTTCTCTAAACATTAGTCGCGTACATCTCTTGTATATATCTTACAAATATTCGGTAAATATTTATTTCTGATATTGCCAGGATAATGTCAAACAATCTTCTCTAAATGTTAGTCGCATATATCTGCTATATATATAGTAGACATATTTGTTAGATATTTGTAGAAAATATGCCCACAATATTAGCAAATAATCATCTCTAAATGCCAGTCGCATATCTCCTATATATATTTTTTAGAAATATTCGTCTAATATTTATTTCAAATATTCCCAGGATATTAGCAAACAATCTTCTTTAAATGTTAGGCCCATATATCTCCTATATACACCATACAAATATTCTTTAGATATTTGTAGAAAATATACCCACAATATTAACAAATAATTATCTGGTCAACATCTTAATATTTATTTATTTTATTTTACATTTTAACATTTATTATTATTATACATAAATGAAGCAATGAAAGTACAACGAATATAGTCAATAAAACAACTGAAATAACCTTAGTCTCCAGAAGAAGAAATATTACGAAAACGACATTAAATTTAAAATTCTTGAAAATAATTTAACTTTTTCGAAGCTTCTTCACTTTTAAAAATAAAAGCGGTATCACATTGTTTTTTCTTGTTTTAACCACACAGTGGACACTTTAGGACATATACTAAATGATCGGAACGGATCTTCTCATTTCGACATCCGTAGCTGCAGGATGTCGTTGTCTAGTTGCATCTGAAACAATTACAAAACCATATATGTATATTACCATAATACATTATCTAATAATAAAACCGTCGCTAGTTAATACAGGTAGTTTACTTGATAATGGGTTGCTGAAGTTTCCCAAGCAAATTTCTGTAAAAATTGCTTTAATTTAACCTCATTACTATTTGTACATAAAATAACTGAATTTGTATTATTCGGTTCTACTACCAAGCTATCAACTAAACAATTGGACACATTTAAATCTGCTGTAGCATTTGTGGGAATGTTATTAATGACTTCTGATTGATTTGAAGACCCACAAATTTCTTCTACGTTGTAGCTAGTATTAATAATTGTATTTGAATTTATATTACAAGTTTGTTGTAAAATAGTTCGCTTTACAAAGCGACTTTTTGCTTTCCTATATTTGGAAGACATAGTTGTAAGTTGGGTCAATATAGAATAATGCTTTGATATTTAACTTACCTGATCTGCTTTCTAAAACACTACACTTAACAAAACTCCAAACTTTACGATATGTTGTTTCAACGGCAAACCCTGCAAGTGAAATGAAGCCGAGAAAATACAGAATAGCAAAGAAGGTATTGAAAACTCGTTACCAGGGTTATTTGGATGACGAAAATTCTAAGAATTGGCTACCTGTAGGTACAACTCTAGGTAAACAGGTAAACTTTCTCTTGTTCTTGCTAAGAGGGTGATTGCGATTGCACTTTGCCCGTTTCTACAAGCACATGACCACATTTGAAATCAAATGACAACAGTGGCGTACCTAGGGGGGGGCGGTGGGTGCGGTCCGCACCGGGCGGCACATATTTTGGGGCGGCATTTGTAAAACACAACTTATTCACTTCATAAGTTTACTATTCGATTTCTACGAATTATGAATTATTATATGATTTCGAATACTTTTCCTCATCGTCAAGTCAATGTAGGGTTGAAAATATGATCTCTCAAAATTTTGCTTCGATACAGACATCTGTACCTGCACTACAAGAAAAGGCAAAACGTTGGAAAAACGGGGGGGAATGCCCTCTGGATCTACTAAAATTTATTGAACTATATAGATTGGAAAATTCTGTACCCAACATTGTAATTTTGCTATGAATTTTTTTAACCATTGCTATCAGTGTCGCTAGTTGCGAAAGGAGCTTCTCCAATTAAAGTTGATAAAAAACTATCTTCGTTCCACAATAAGCGATTTAAGACTACAAAATCTTGCAAATATTGTCCATAGAACAAGAAATTACAAATAATATAAATTTTAAGAGCATTATACACGATTTTTCTACTATGAAAGTTAGAAGAGTAAATATATAAATATGTTTACATACACATATGTGTACAATTTGTTTGTTTATCCAAATGAAATGAAATTATTTATTTATAAATATAAAATAAAAAAAAATATTTAATGGTAATTTTTTTGTAAATTCGGTGTATGTTTTGTCTCATAGGTGGGCAACCTGCGACCTCCGTAAGTTTCTTGTGGCCTTTAAAAAAGTATGTTGTATTTGTATAAATGTTGCATTTATAGGTATATCGACTTATGCGGCCTCCTTTATTACTGCCTAATTTAAATATGGCATCCAATGGTAAAAAAGTTCCCCACCTATAGTTTGCCTCAATTGCAATTATTTATTTATGTTTATTAATTTATAAAAACCACCATTTGATTGACATAGAAAGGGCGGCAAATTGGAGACCGCCCCGGGCGGCAAAAGTTCTAGGTACGCCACTGAATGACAAATACGAAATAACTTCGATAATGACTTCTTCTGTAGCGCAATTAACTTTTCTTTACTTGGCGAGATAGGGATGAAGTTTTAGGTCCATTATTACAATAATATTTAACAGTTTTTACTTATGTAACTTGGAAACAAATATTAGTTATATCTATTTTTCTAATATTCCCATGATGTTCTGAAAATCTCAGAAAATATAAACGTTTTTAAGTTTAATTCTAGACATATCCTTATATTATTTTGTAATATTGCTCATATCTCATTTTTAAATATCACAGAAATATTGGTTTAATGTTAAATTCAAATGTTGGTAGGATATTAATTAAATTTCTTGGTGTCCTACTGCCTTGATGATATAATTCTAAAAAAATTGTTTTTGGTGAAATATTGGTTTTATACTGGCAGGTAATATTTCAACTGCTAGTATTTAGTTTAATTGTTTATTATTGACAGAGTAGTATTGTAAGTTTATATTGTTTTAATGCGGGATTTGCTACATTGGTTAAATATAGGTTTTACTTTGTAAGGTTGTATTGCAAATGGTTTGTTGTCTATTGTGGTCTGTTTTATATTGATTAACCAATACAGTTTTAATGCGGGATTTGCTACATTGGTTAAATATAGGTTTTTAGTTTTCGATACCATTGTTTCGGGCAGTTTTAACATTTTACCAATATCACAAAATATACCTCACATTGCCAATAGTTATTCATTATGTATTACATATAAGTTGAACAATAAAATAATAAATAATAAAATAAAGCTTGCATATACATTGGTAATATATTGTGTGCTACTTGGGACGTTTTTAAAAATCCCAGAAATGTTATCCTTACATTATTTTGTAATATTGCTCATATCTCATTTTTAAATATCATAAAAATACCTGTTATTACTTGGCAACAAATATTAGTTATATAAAGT
>JABXWE010067634.1:0-13453 GCA_014611495.1 Limonius californicus | reverse complement strand
AAAAAGAACAGCAATATGTATTTGGTATGTGTTACGACAACATTTAAATTATAGTTATTATTTTATTTATAATGAAATCATAATTATATCTAAGTATTATAAATATTGAGCAGCAATAGGCGGACGTTAAATGAACAAACAAGCTCCACTGGCAACATCGCCAGCGTTCAAAAAACATAACCTCCATCAAGAAAAACTAGCATAACCCAACTTAATTAATTGACAAATTTCAATGATACCACACTTTCCCCCAGATTTCCATAGCCTGTTGGATGGCAAATCAATCGTGAATAGATTATAAGTACAGATTTTGATAATATAACCTGTATCCACTTTTAGTTAGTTTTAGTTGGGCAATTCAACTACGGTCTGTTTGAATTGGGCAATGTGGTCACGTTGGAGGTTCTGTCCCTGTTCTAACTTTGGGCGTTTTGGGCATTTTGGGCTTTGTGGTCATGTTCATAATTGGGCGATGTAGTCGCGTTGTGTCATTTTAGTAACTTTAGGCGTAATGGGCAGAATATATCGGTTGGGTGTTATAAACTTTGGGTAAAGTGTATTTTGTTTTTCCGTTGATTGTAGAAGCCTTGTATGCACGATTCATGAGAAGTATAATAGCCCACTTTTAATAACAGTTACAATTTGAAATAATTGTTTAATACGCAGAAAACAATGTAAACATCCATTTGTGATACAGTCAGTCCTGAAAACGTTTTAATGTCTGTTAGATACTTCAACCTTACGTCAAAGATTTGAATCCGAGTTTGGGAATTACTCGATAAGAAATCACAGCACATCATTAACAATAGCGTTTAAGAACAAAGACGCAAACAAAAGACTTTAAATGAGTATGTGTCAACAAGATTGCGGTAGTTAGTAGTAAAACGTTTAGCTTTATATATTGGAGATTTGTACAACACACAAAAATCTAGAGAAATCTAATCTTATGGCAATTAAAACTACTTATGATATTACATTCGCATTTCTTACAGTCTTCCAGATAAAGCGTGATAAATATCTAGTAAATACCTACTACAAAAACGTAATTATACAATAGATATTTTAGAACATTTCTACTATTTAATCTCTTTGTTTTTACGAATAAATGTGCTCCTTTTTATAATTTTAAATATTAAATTACGTAAATATTTTGTAATACGGAAGCTTTTAAACTAACACTAAACATATTTACAATATCTAGTATCCAACGGCCTTTCAAAATATAATTTTTACAAAAAAATAGTTTCATATGAACTAATTGTCAACAAGTGCTCATGATTTCCGCAAGAGTTCTTTTCACAAATAATCTACAGCATTATACCGCGCGGTATGCAGGTGTTGTCCAGAAGAACAACGATTAATTATTAATCTTTATTGTAGTAGTACTAAGATAATATGAAATTCTTGTTTGTTTTAAAAAATTAAATTAATTTTGCTTAATTAAAGTAAGCAGAAATTAGCCTCAAAAATGATATTGCGGAAGGGGACATAAAAATTTGACAAAACTCAAAATAGGGAATTCATATTTTTGAACAAACCCACCCCGTTTAGTAAATTGCCCATGACATCTAGAGAAAATTATTTTGTAAAGTTCGGTAAGGAATTTCTTAACTTTTCAATTGCAATTTGTCCTAACTAGAATGGAAAAAGAAAACAAGAGACAATGGAAAAAGCTACTTTTAATATATCTTAACTACATAATTTGAACAATTTTCAAATAAGCAATCATATCATTATTTGAATCATACTTCTTTATATTAACAATGTTTTGCTCTTGTATTACGAGGGCTATTCTCTTTCTGCTGAGCCTAGTAAAGTAAACACAGTTTATTGATAAAACACATTTATTTATAATTTAACTATACTATACCGTGAATGACCCATTATTTCAATCTTTTGAGCATTCAAATACACCGTCGTTCGAGCAGCAATATGCGCCCGAGCGTTATCTTGATGCAAAATGATCCTCTTGGACGTTTTCGCGAACATTTTGAAGAACCATCTCTTTGTTTCGGCTTTTTTTCTCGAACAACTTCTTTTAGAGCCCATTCGTTCTCAAAGACCCAAATTGCCGACTGTTGCTTTCTGTCCGGATTATATCAGTATACCCACATTTCATCACCTGTAATGATGTACACCAAATGAGACGATCCATTGTCAAAGCGATCTGCACCATGCCATACGGTTTTCTTTTTGAACTAAAGCCAAATTGTGAGGAATCCAACGGACACAAAGCTTACGTATCATCAAATGCTTGTGTAAAATGGTGTCAATTGCTTTCACACGAATCTTTAAAGTTGCTTGAATACTCCTGGCAGGTAACATGCCGGTCCTTTTCAATCATCCTTCGTGCAAAACCAATATTCTTTTCGGTAACTACCGTTTTAGCTTAGGAGGTCGAAAGTTGTTATTTAAGGAAAGTCGACCACGTTGAAATTCATTGCACCACCGCTTTCATCACAGCTTGATAATGCTCTTTATTCAATTCCATGATTTCTTGGGGAAAGGATTACTTTAAAATGATTTATTTTAAAAACCTTCAAGTATATTTGACAACTTTCACTATAATTAAACTTGTAAACAACTATGCTAAAATATCAAGCATAATTTGTTTCAAAATATCATAGCCTGCTAGATAGGTTCAGCGAAAAGAGAACAGCCCTTGTATTTTTGATAAATTTTGCATTCCATCAATAACTTTTTCATAACACTGTTGCTGTTGTCCTACTATTTTTGAAGACATTCGTCATTTATTTTCAATTGAATTATCGATGTACCATTTCTACGGCAATAAAAAAATTATTTGTCTACATCAAAAAGAACTTAAATATTTCAGTATTTGACATGAAAAAAGAATATTCAGTTGAAATTCTAAGGAGTTCCTTACCGAATTTTACAAAATCAAAGTCTAGAATGGAAAAAATTCACTTTTCATATCTCGTTGCACAAATAGCTATTTTCCGAGTCTCAACATATAATCCACAGTTTATAGTTCTACTGATACTAAGTGTTTTGCCAAAAATTAATAATGAGCTTCCCATATAACTTTGGGAGAGTAGCAAGTATTGCTGCTACTTTTACTAGGGTTGGTCAGAATTACGAGGAAGATAGTATGGCCGGCACTACGCTTCAGCTGGCGATTGTTACCCAAAGGTTCTATCCCTGGAAACTCATTTAAAGCTGAATCAATCTAGATGGAAATTCCCTTTGAATAAACCTCCTAAATATTATGGCAGTTGTATTATTAAGTTATAAATTCAATTAATGCTATTATATAATTTAAAACACATTAGAAATATTCTTAATCCATTCAGAACGATTCCAAAAATTCTACTGTTTACGTTTATGAAATCTTAAAATATATAATACACGGAACATGCTTTTGTATAAATGTTCGAGATTAAAACGAGATATAAAAGTGTACAGATTATGTGATTAAGGTATTCTGAAAAATATATCATATTTTGTAACCGGGAAGAATGGAAAATGTTAGTATTGTGCTTGTTTACTTTGACTGAAAAATTAACCACACTCAAAAAATTTTATCAGATTTGTTTATACTGATCGGTAGAAGATTAGGTTTTCTCCCTTTTAAATAAAAACACTTATCTATTTTATCAGAAATTGAAAATTTATAGAAATAGCTTTATTAGGCCAGATATTCATAAAGTGCTAATAGAACTTAATTTTTAAAAAGACAAAAGTAGCGAGAAAGAACAACTTACTCTAGTATTTAGCAGGAACGTATTTTGCCAAAATCATATTAAATTACAAATCCTAACAATATTTTAATACGTAACAGACACATATGCTAGTATGAGAAAAGTAAAGCCCCCCACCCCATTCAAACTATATTAATATTATCGCAATTTGATTTTCTCTATTTCAATTCCTGGGGTTTGATTATACATATCAAACAAGCATTCTATCGCTTTTCTATTTATTAAGAAATTAAATATTTATCAAGATTACCGGATTAAACGTAATATACAACCGTGTAGAGATAGAGAGGTAGAGGTAAAATGTCATTTAGTTAATGATTGTTTACGGGTTTATAAAATACAGAGACAGAAGTTCAGCGCACGCGATTAATTTTTTACGGTTTACTCATGAACTGCGAATAAACGTTTAAGTATAATTGATTGCGATTATTAATTGGCACTTCAAAAACAATACGATTATCGAATATATAACCGATAACTCCACACTGTAAGGTTACTTTACCTATTAGTTTACCGTAGTACGTGACTATAGTTAGTTGTGTGAAAAGCGCGTTGTTGTTCTACACAGACTGTGGAAATTTACAAACCATGTCTAAGGTAAAGTATTACACAATTAGTATTACTACATATTTTTTTAGTTTAGTTTACATCTCATTAATTACTAAATTGTTAAACACTGATTTAATTTAATTTACTATGGTAATAAAAAAAATCTAATTTGAATATATTTTATTTATAGTAAATATAAGAAAATTAAAATAAAATATAAATTTTAAAATACAAATTTGTAAAACAAACTACCTACCGCCATTTTACTTTGTAGTAAACTTGAGTTATGGTATATCATAATAACTTATTAACTACAAGTAATCAAGCGCAATAAGCAATTCTACTTAAAAAGTGCATAGTAAGAATTGATACTCTAAAATGAAAATATGTACTGATTTACACAATATCACTATTTTTTTTATGTCCATTACATGTTTATTAAATTTGTACGGTTGTGTCTTATTGGAGCTATATCTCATCTGTACCTCTATAAATGAAGAAAAGAGTTTGCCATTCGGTTGAAGCAAAATAATTTACAGAACATGTTTGAACCTACTTAAAATTTACTTGGACAAGAATACACATGTAATATCACTTCCATATAAAAATATCACACATTTGAATTGCTTGAAAATTAAACTATCTAAGTGTTTCTATTTGAAGCGTTACACGTATAATGCAACAACAGAATTACCTAATATAATCAGTAAACGATAGAAATTGGCATTTAAAACAAATCCACATACATTTACATCAGCAAATAAATTCTAACAGAAATATGAATTTTATCAGTAATTTTTACTGTAAGTATAAACAACATAAAATGTCTAGCATTGGAGGTTAAGAATAATCATAAATCCAAAGTGAGTTTTGATAGGGTTCTAAATCGTTTCAGTCGTAAATCAAAGCCTAGGAGTAACTCTTTGAGGTAATATCAGGCGGCTGGAGTGTAGCGCCTACCACGCTACCTGATGTAATACCGTACGGCACTAGTAAGATTAGCAGCTGTACCTGTTACTCTACTAAGACGTTATAAGACTGTAAAAGAGAAACTATGATTATTATTATTATCGAAGTGTAAACGACAACATCTTACAGAATACATGAAACAGGTTATCACACATTCTTCTATACAAGCTCTATGAAAATGTATCACAAATTATATGTTAAATTAATTTGACTGTTAATTGCACCAAAATTGATATCATTTTCATGGCTAGGCTTTATAAACTTATCTAACCAAATTAGTAACAACATACACAGCAATAATATAAAATGTAAACCAATGTTTTATACAAATACTTAAATATATAGGGTGTTTGAAAATTATACGGGGCATGTTCGCTAGGTCAAATTAAGCAAAAACGTTTAATGATCATGCCGTAAATTTTATATACTTACCATTTTTACTCATTTTAACCCGCTAAAACTTCTTCTTCGTATAAGTATCTTTTTGCCCTTTAGGGCGTCGGATTGGGTTCCATACTCCCAGTTTCCTTAATCGACTTTTTTTATTTCTTGCGGTCCTGTGCCAAGGTTTTCATTTCATTTAGGGATTTTCCTCTGTTTGTCCCCCCCCTTCCTCTATCCTTTCCATCCAGGTTTTCCTCGGTCTGCCTGTCTTTCTTTTTCTTCCTTTTTGCTTTTGTCGTCTCTACCACTTTCTTGACTATTCTTTCTGGGTCCATTCTTGCTATGTGACCATACCAGTTTAGTTATCTATTCTCCAGTTTTTCCATGATAGATTCTTGTTTAGTCATATTCCTTATTTGAGAGTTCCTTGCTCTGTCAAATTTTGTCTTTCCCGTAATTTTCCTCGGGTATTTTATGTCCATAGAATTTATTTAGGATTCGTGCTTTTTCAGTGGCATCCATGATTCACTAGCGTATAGCGTTGGTTCGGTAATTACATTGTACACTCGCGTCTTTGTGATCATGTCTATTTCATTTTTCTGTAGTATACTATTATTTACTGCATAGTATATGTTCATTGCCTTTTGTCTTCTCTTTGCTATATCCTAGTCTAGGTTTCCGTCCTTTGCTTTCACATTTCCCAAGTATTCATAGACTGTTATTTCTTCCAGTGTTTTTTGTTTGCATAAAATTAATCTTTCCTCTTGTTTTCTATTTTTGTCATTTATTATTATTATTATTTTGCATTTATTTGTGTTGATTTCCATTTTTAGATGTTCGATTTCTTGTGCCCACACATCTACCATGCATTGAATTTTTCTTTGTGTCTTGGCTATTAATACAATATCATCCGCTTAGAGTAGACTATCTAGTTTTGTGGGTGTGAGGTTTCTTTACCATATTGTTGTTTGTTCTACTTTCCCTCTTGTATTTTTTATTAATCCATGCTTCACCCCTTTTTCCATTTCAAAGTCTTCTAATCTTGTGTCCATTTATCTATACTTCTGCTGTTACATTTTGGTATACGTTTTTTATTACTAGTATTAATTTTTTATATATTTTAAGGTCAAATAGGCTTCTCCATATTATATCCCTTTCTAGCATATCAAATGCGGCTCTTAAATCTATAAATGCCAAGTATAGTTGTTCTATATGCTGTCCATTGCTCTTTCTACTAAGTTTCTCACTATGGTAATATTGTCATTTGTCTGAATGCCGCTTGTTCGCCTTCCAATTTTTTTACTTGTTTTCTTAATCTTTTCTCTACTATTCTTGTATACACTTTAAATCCTACTGAAGATAGAAAGATCTCTCTATAATTATCACGTATTGTATGGTCGCCCTTCTTATGGATTGGTAGAATTAAGTTGTTTTCCCAGTCCTTTGAAATCCTTTCCCTTTCCCATACTTCTTTACATATTAGGGCCAACCATTTCTTTCCTCCTTCCCCCAACCACTTTATCATCTGATGTTCTATGTTGTCTGCTCCTCCTGCTTTTCCTGTTTTAATATTTCTTAGTGCTTCTTCTATCTCTTCCATCATTAGTTCTTCTATTTGTTCGTTTCTTTCCTCATATTCTATTTCTTCATTTCTTTCATTTCTCTCATGTGGTCTTTGTTCTAATTTTTCCGTATAATGATTTTTCCATATTTCTAGGATTTCTTGTCTTTTAATCGTTATCTCGTCTTTATTCTTCATTGCTCTTATTTCTTTTTCCCTCTTATATTTCTTATTTGATTCCAGAATTTCCTATTATTTTTTTGAAGTTATCGTAATCGTCTCAAACTTCTCCCAACTGCTTCTTTTTCCTTCTCTTACTGCTATCTTCAACTCATTTCTTAATCTTACCTATATAGTCTGTTTTGTCTTGTATCTCATTTGTTTTAATGGATTTCTTCCACGTTTCTTTTTTCATTTGATTTTTTGCTGTAATTCTATTGTCCACCAGTTTGTTCGTTTTTGGCTGCAGTTTATTTTCCTCTTTCCGCATATTATCTCTGCTTTTCGGTACAAGGTTTGTTTCAGGTTTTCCCATTTTTCATCCATTTTTTTCCTCTTTTTTCCTCTTTTTGGTATGCTTTTCTGTTTTATTCATCTTTTAATTTATATATTTTAATTTTAGTGTATTTCTTTTCTTATTCTGTTTCCATTTCTGCTATCTGCGCATTAGCTACAACTAGTCTATGGTTTGATCCTATTTCTGCCTCTGTTATTGTCGGGATGTGTTTTACCTCGTATTGCATGTTTCTCGTATACGTGATGAAATCTATGATGCTTATTGCATTTCTTTCTTCTGCTATAAAGGTGTATCTATCCTCCATTTTTTGTTCCCAGAAGGTATTTCCAATTATCAATTCATTTTCTATGCAGAACTCTATCATTTTTTTCCATTTCTATTTTGTATTTCTTTGCCGTATTCTCCCATCGCCCATGATTACTATTTTGTCATTTTTTTCCCTCAGCTGGTCTATTGTCTGTTGTACTTTTTCATAGAATTCCTTCATTTTATCTACCTCTTCTCCTTCTACTGGCGCGTATATTTGTAGTATGTTTACTACTGTTTGTAGCAATATGCTTATTTTTATTGTTCTTGAGTTTATTGCTTCAACTAGTCTGTTGTTTACTTCTTCTAACGTCAAAACTTAAAAAACTACAACAAAAAAATGTGCTGAGAGACATTGTTGCAAGACATATTTTGCACTCTTGGCATTTGGCAACATAATGTTTAGCCGTTTAGGAATTATGCATTTTTGTTTGCTTTTTATTAAAAATATAAGGTTTGTTAATAGATTTTGTATGCAATTGAAAATAAAATAATTTTGAGAAGCTATAGGTGCGTATTCTATACGAACCTATAGCCGATTTATATAATAATACAACAGCTACCATTCAGACTTTTGACAAATTAGAACCTGTTAAAATAAAACACGGCATATGATAATGGGACACAATCTTTCCAAAACTTTTTGTAAATGACGTAGAAGATGCCTTTGCATAGGTCTGACAACGGAATTAATATCAGTAGTGAAATGTAACAAGAACATCAGATTTTAACCGAGCGGCCATGATATTAAAGGTAACCGACGGATAGGTCGGAGTATACCTGTTGAATGGCCACCATGATCACCCGATCTAACGCTTTTAAACCATTTTCTGTGGAGTTGGTTGGAGTCTTTGCTTAATTCTACGCCGTTGGCATGCAAGAATAACTAAGGAATTGCATCATGGAAGCTGCAGCAACTATAAAGTATAGACCTAATGCTATAAAATGAATCTGAAAAGTGTGGATTTATTATGCTTAATACTACATTCAACAAAACGGAGACCAATTCGAACATTTATATTGAATGTTTTATTGTCACAAATATAGCTTCACCCTTTAATGCCTGGGAAATAAATAAATAAATTTAAGGCGTACGGTTATATAAACTTTCCTGTTTTTTTTTTTGACTTCGAGAACATGTCCCTAGAATAGTATGCAATTTTAAAACATCTTCTATAGCTACTGCAATAAATGTCGAATAAAAATTTTGTTATATATATATATACATGCATCAGATATCACTTTGTATTTAAAATGTCCAAGGACGTACTTTATGTAATTGAATTTACCACGACAAGTCGGATTTGAAATACAACCTGCATATTCCATTTGAAATCTGTAAATTAATATAAACAAACGTCAAATTAAAGAATTTTTTTAAGTTTGTGAAGGTATTAAGCATTTTCTTGATGACGGAACTAACATTAATATCTTATATTTCTATTTACATTTCACCCTAACAAATATACAGTTTTTAAATATCTACCACTATGTCGATTCCGCTAATTTCTTTTTTGTAGGTACCTACGTAATTTCATAGACATTAAAATGTTTTTTCTTTGCGGCAGGACGAAAAAGCTTCTACAGCAGTAGTATCTACATATAATAGTAACACCGAGCTTCTTACAAATGACAACGTTGGAAAGAAAGCACCCCAGTACATAGCTGCTCTTACAGGTAAATAACACCAAAAATAATAGCAGGTAATCGTATTTTAAATGGGAAGCTACAGAATGCATTTTAACGAGAAATAATAGATAAAACCCCAGTTCTCTGAAACGGTTAGCGCGAATAAAGATATTGGCGTAATTTAAAATATTGGATTTCTATTTCGAAACCGGTTATCTTATAAGTGTCATACGTACCAAGTACAATTTGAAGAGTACTAGGATGTTATTTCATAAATCTTTTTTTTTAAGTATAAAATGTTGTGTTCAAGCGAATTGTATTTGGCATTTTTCTACTGTTTGGTTATGTGGGTAACTCTGCTGTCCTCCAAAAATTTGGCGACAGCACAAGAAGTTGTAAATGCAGTAGACAAAGTCGTAGAGCAATAAATGGAATAGTTGCTCTATTCTATGTATGGGTAACATTATGATCATTTTTCTACACTGTTCGTAGGAAGTTCTACTATTCTCGGCTACAATTATTTAAAAATAAACATGCAATCATAAGGGAGTTTTATTTTTAAGCAAACCAATAAGGTTTTTAAAAATTGATTTATTTTATTTACAAAGTTAAATACAGCAACAACTTTGGAGTTCTTAATTGTTCCAACGCTTAATTAAGACTAATCTCTACGAATAACATAAGACATAAAGAAATCTCGGAAAACTAATCTAATCGCTGTAGACACAAGTCTGCAGTTTTATAAAATGATGCGTAATGTGCATCCAGGCACATAACTCCTCCCGCACAAGATAATTAAATATGTTGTGTTTTTTGATAAAAAAGAAAAAATGTTAAATTTTGGCTGCTGCCAATTCTATCGATGCGTTAGCATCTTTTGAGTGAATGTACTTTAAAAGGCGTTCTTTCAAGGAGTTACGTTTACAAAATGTATACAATACAAAACTTATTACTAATAACATAATTATGACAGTGATTACAATTGAGACAATAGAAATTAAGTGGTGATACATTATTAACAGAGCTAAGTATGGCTTGCTGTTTATTTATTTGCATTTGGTCAGCAATCAGTTTCTGCGTATTGATCGGTATTAAATCTAATTTTGAAATATTAATATGAGATGTTATCTTAGGGTTTAATTGATCAATGTTAGGGATTTTTAAATTAACAAATTTGGTGGACGTAGTTTTCATATAAAATAATAGAGTATTATGGTTTATTATGGCAGTACAATCGGGTGTTAAATGTATAATATTGGAAAAAATAAGATCTTTTCTATAATTTTGATTTGGGCATTTAATGTCAACAGTTGTTTTTACTGGTGTGGTTATCAACCATGTAGATGTATCGATTTGAGATATTTTTGTCTCTGTTAATTCAAAAAGGTAAGGTTTGCAAGTTTGGTTAGCGTTATAAGATAATAACTGCGTTTCGCATAGTTTATTATTTGGAATTCTAAAATGATTCTTTTGGTAACAAAAGTATGTGTTTAGATTAACTAATTTGCAGTGGTCTGGGTCTATAGGTATAGATTCGGCAGTAGTAAATAACAAGGTGTTATACATGGGGATAATCATTCTATATTGATTTTCTTTATGATAAATAGGAAATGGTGTCAACTGTGTTAATTGATAATGTTGATTTTTACGGACAAGGGGAATCTCAAAAATAAAAGTAATTCTCTGATTTAATTGGTATACTTTGGAAACTATGATTGATTCATATAAGTGTATATTTTCTGGGATAGCAGGGTAAGGAATGGTTAAGGTTTTGTCAGGGGATTTTCTTAAATAAATTAATATCTGATTTAAATTTGATATTAAGTCATTGTTGTCCAAAAGTGACATATGTGTTTGCTGGTTTTGGGCAAAGGTTAGGGCATTTTCTAATTCAGTCCAAACGTTGATAAATAATTGTAGGGAAAATATTGCTTCATTTAGAATGTTTCTGATAGAAACGGTTGCTATAATTCGTTTTACAATTTCTTTCTGTAATATAATTTTGTTCAAATTCGAGTTCAGTGAATCTTGGTTATCTTTGATAGTTTGGATAGTGGTAAGGGTGTCGTTCAAAATGTGTGTTTGTTCAAGAAGAATTTTGTTATGGACATCATTGTTACTTTGTAGTTTTAAAATAGCTTTTTCATATCTTTCGCCATCAGATGCATCTAAATTGCCAGTCAAAAATTTAAAAACAGTACCCAAGCCGTCTATTAGGCCACGCTTAGGTCTTGAATGAGTTTTGGGAAAAATTTGTTTAATCAATCGATCTGCCTTTTCAATTTATTGGGATATAATAGATAATGTATTATTATGAGAAATTAAAGCGTCGTCACTGTCATTTACTTCTTTATACTTAACATAAAACTTCTTATCTTCTAGAGTATGAATTGTCTTAATTAAATTATTTTTTAAAACATAATAACTATTAATTATAGGGGAATAATCGATTGTCTTGATAAGTGTCCATTCGCTTTCTTTGATATATGCGTTTCCGAGTACAAGAGGGTACAGTCCGGGGTTGTCTGAAATTTTGGTAATGGTTACTTCACCTGTGGCTACATAGAAGTACCAGGAGAAGACGATATATTCTGTGGTCCTGAAACAACCATTATTTCGTTGCAATGTCGTTCTAGAGTTCTTTTAGATTCAAGGTGTTCCAGTAGGTACCTGTCATGTTCTAGAATTTTAATAACTTTAAATGGGCCCGTGAATTTTGATGCCTTTTTATTTCGTTTGTTATTGGTAATAAATACTTTTTGATTTAGCTCGAAGCGAACTGGAGTTTTGTTGGCATTTATTTTTGTGTTTCGCTGTTCTTTTGTACTGTTTTGTTTTTCTTTTAATTCGTTGTAAAATTGGGTCATGCGCATTTTGTGGTCATTTGTATAAATGTCATAAAATCGGTCGTTACAAAGATCATATGGGTTTAAATTGTCAGTATGTCCGAATAATATTTCAAATGGTGTAAATTTAAGATTGGAGTGTATTGAATTATTGTATGCTAGGATGCAATAATCCATTCGATTTTCTTCGGGTGTTTCTTCTAATAATCGGTAGTGTTCGATAAGGGTAGAGTGTACGAGTTCAATTAATGAATTTGATTGATGATGTAGGGGTGTAGTTAAATGAAGCTTAATTTTGTGTAATCTTAAGAAATCTTTAAAAGAGTAGTTATCGAATTCGTTGTCTGCAACTATGGTTTTGGGTACCGCATAGTTGGATATAAATTTAAATAAAGCATTTATTATATCAACGCTATTATTAGATTTTAAGAGATATGCTTGTGTGAATCTGCTAAAGGAATCAATAATTGTCAAATATTTTACTTTATTTATTTGAAATATCGATCGCTACGTCTCGTAAGAGACAAAGCACCCTAAGAAGAAGATTTGAAATATATCTAAATGTATGCATTCAAAAGGCTTATTATAAGTTTGAATGAATTGAAAAGGTAATTTATTCGGATTGCGGTTATATTTCTGTAATTTACAGGTGTCACAATTGTTTATAAAATTTCGTATGTCGTAGTCTATATTTTTCCAAAAATAAGTTCGTTTTTCCACTACTAGTAGTAGAAGATGCCATTATTTATGTCGTTTTCGGGTTAAGAAGATGAATTTCTCTCCTAGTAGGAGATAATTTTTCATTAGCTCCTACTAGGAGATAAAAAAAACAATTGACGATAGTGACATTCCTTGATACATTTTTACGTTGATGACAGCTACAAAATTTGTTGGTTAATTTAGTAAATTTTGCCAATCACAAAGAAAAGTAATCGTTTTTTAGTAGGAAAGAACGTTAGAAAAGCGTTAA
>JABXWE010067633.1:0-11879 GCA_014611495.1 Limonius californicus | reverse complement strand
CTTCTATTACTGGTACTTCTATTTCCATTCTTCTTCTAATCTCTTCGTTTGTGACACGTTCCAGCCTGCTCACTCCACAGCTTCGTCTTAGATAATCCATTTCGGTCGCCAACAACTTGTCTTTATTCCTTTTTGTGATTTCCCATGTTTCGGAGGCATATGTGAGGATGCTCTTCACCATAGTATTATATATATTTATTTTTGTTTTTTTTCTTATATTTTTTGACCATAATAAAGAGTTAAGCTTTTGCGTTACTTGCTTTGTCTGCGTTATTCTACTTGTTATCTCTTTTTGGCTGTTTCCTTCTTCTGATATCATGACTCCCAAATATTTATATTCCCTACATAATTTTATACTCTTTCCTTCTATGTCTAGATCCCTTCCCTCTCCTCCTGCAACTAAGTATTTGGTTTTATTAAAGTTTATTTTCAAACCCCATCTTTCGTAGGTTTCTGTCAAATTTCTCATCATATATTTGATGTCGTCTTCGTCTAATGCTACTACTATCTGGTCATCTGCAAACAGGAGGGAGTGGAAGTAGTCATTCTCTATTTTTATACCCATTGGTTTACATTTTTCTTGCCATTTCTTTAGTACTTCATTTATGTATATTTTGAAAAGGGTAGGTGACAGGCAGCAGCCCTGCCGCAATCCTTTGGTGATTTTGAAGCCTGAAGATACTTTATTTCCGATCTTTATCTTACTTTCCATTTCATCATACATATCTTTAACTGTGTCGATATATTTATTATTTATATTTGTTTTTTCTAACACCTCGAACATTTTTGACGAATTAATAGGAAATGAAAATATATAAACTTAAGTAATACGGAATATCTTCATGAGCACAGCATTGCTGAAGACTGTTTAAATAAGTCTGAAAATCAAAAGTAGGACTTTAACGTTTTCTAATATGGAAACGTTTTTAAAAGACTTGCCAGTTATTGCTGAAGAGGACTTTCAGCTATCTGAACAAAACAATGTATTAATTGAAATGTTAGATTATTGTGACAGTAGTGACAAGCATGCTCAAATTTCTTCTATGGTGGACGAAGTTCGAAAGAACACAGCAATATGTAAAAAACAAAATATTGCAGATAGTCCTAATCCTCTTGAAAACATTTTACTATGACCTAAATCCCCAGTAAGAAAAGGAAAAAGGCAAGTAGAACGATTGCCATTCGTCATTACCAGTGCTGATTGGAAACAAGTATTTCAAAAGAAGGAAGAAGACAAGAAAATTGAAATAGCAACAAAAGAACAAAGACAACACGAAAAGCTACTTAGAAGAAAAGAAACCAAAGACAAAGAACAGCATTTAAAATCTCAGAAAAAAAAGTAACTAAAAATACTGGTGTTGAAACCAGCACTAAAAGAAAGAAAAGGAAGTCAGTCATAGTTGATAACAAAGATTTAGTACCTAGCAATAAAAAATTAATATATTGTCAGTAATAACTGTAAATGATCCAAATAAAATATCTTGCGCTCTTACAAATAAGGAGATAATACTATCAGACAAATCAAATTCAAGCAAAAAACCTTGTGAGGATATTAAATGTGGACATAATTTAATTACAGGCATTTGTTTAATTGCTTCATATGCACTTTTAAAATTTCTAACACATTATGTGGAATAAAATGCAAACATTGTGCAAGGTCCTTTCATATTAGATGTTTACACAAATACGAACCTCAAAATGATATGACCAAAAATTTCATGAGCAAAACCTGTTCAAAAGTTTTTTTAAGTAATTAGGCACCTAGGGTAGTAAAACACAGGCAGTTTTTCTAAGAATAATATTTAAGTTTGTAGGCAAGCACCTACCTACATACGTGTAGAACATATTTTGTATTTTGTTAATATTGCTTACCTATCTTAATAAACTGTTTACCATTTTATAAGCCTTTTACTCGAGAAAGACCAATTTTAATTCAATTAAATCAATATGCCAATAACTGTACGCTTACGTGCCAATTACTATATGATAGTATGCCAATAACTAAGTCTTACGATTTTTTGGAATTTTATATTTTTTAAGGTATTTTGTGGTATTCTAAAATTATTTTGAAGCATTGGCAAATAAAATTCAATAACTTACTAACTAATATAAACTTTTAGGTAGGCGAGATTATAATATTTGAATATTTCAATTTCAATTAATAACACTTTTAAAGGGCCAATAACTGTACTGTTTACCCTATTAATAAACAAGACATGCTATAAATTGTTTATGCTGTTGCTCGCTACATAAGAAAAAAATGCTTCATTTAGATGTACGCAAAAGCGTTATGTGAATTTACATAACATAACATAAGCATCGTAGGAGAGGTTGTTTCGTTATGTTCCTAATGTGATAACATTTCGCACTTTTAATCATTAATTTACAATACCTGTGAAGGAAGCCATCTTCCTGTTCAATTTAAGTGGAATTTTCCCTTAGGTAGATGAGAAATCAGCTTACCTGAAAAGAATAAAATAAAATTATTGTAGAAATTGCGTAAAGCCATTACAAACATGTTATTTGCAACCAGCAGTAATCTATTTTTATTATTAGAAAATTAGTACACAATGGTCATCTGCTGCCGCTTTATCAAAAGTGAAAATTGTGTATGACCTGCTGGGATAAATAGTTTCACAATAAAATATTCAAATGCACCGCTATAACAGATGGTCAGAAGAAAGTTGTTAAGTTTTCGTGCTTTACGTGCATTTCCATATTTTCACGATAATTACCTATTATAGAGTAAAATCTGCCCTAATTGGGACCTTTTAACCCTGTACAAGTAAAAAAATGTAAACGTCAAATTCGTGATCTAAAATACAACGCTGTGGCCATAAACTGTATGCAAAAGTACGTGCGCAGTGCCTAGGCATGACCTGTATACATCATTTTGTCACTCCGCAGTCACGATATCTCTTTATCTAGGATTTCCATGTCTATCTATCAAGCTGGGATTGCCATTGCATTGCATCCCCTGGCTTCACAGAATATCCTATTAATGATGACGCTTCGGTTTCCGTTCACGTTTGCTCTTCGCTTTGTTCTGGAAATTCGTTAATTAAAAGGACTTCATAGTGAGATTGTAGAAAGTTTGCGTTAAATAATAAAACTGTTGTTGCTTCACAATGATGTTTCTTGTATTTGTCTAATAAGCAACTGCATTATGCATTGTACTTTAATTAGATATTAATTAATTAATGACCAATCTATGTAATTTAAGCCATAAAGAACGAAGCAGTGCGGTGATGAAATATGGAACAAAACTTGTAAGAAATTTTCGGAAAATAATTTTGTGTTGTTTAGAATTTGCTGTTTCAATGTGTTCGGTGCTTTTTAAAGGTCTAAAATTTGATGTATCAGATCAAATTGACGAAAATGTTGCAAAACTTGTTGAAATAGCAGTAATATAGGAACATTGATAAGTCTCGCATATTTTATATTAATGGCGAAAATGTTTACTAGTGGCAATGCTGCTGGTAATGCAGAATAAGGCTTTCAAATTAAAGTATACAACACACGCGTAATTGTGTGAGTAATATCGGTAGCCTAAAACACCATAGCAAAGATTTCTTAAGTACTTGAAGCAGCAACACAGAAGCTTTTTCCTCCGGCTGTTTTTGGAAATGTGTAACTAAGAATTTAATTATGTTGTGCAAATGCAGCCCGAAGCAGCACAACAGAATTTACCAATTCTTTTGCTAAATTCCGTAGTGTGTTTGCAGCTTTAGTATCAAATATGGATATTTTTATTATGAATATTCGCACCGCGTTTGTTTATTTTGGTTAAGAATGACAACGTAATAAACTTTAACAGGTAACTATTACTAGCGTTCTAAATACCATGAGGATCTATTTTCTTGTGGTCCATATACATAGCGTTTCTGAAATACGTGCCATAAATTTATGAGGTGCCTGAAATATATTAAAATCATTATATCCGCAAACATTTCCTACCTAACGAAGATATAGCATGTCTATGCATCAATAGCTATTTCATTCTTCGTATCGTAAATTGTACTACGCAGTGTCATGAGCGCCTTGGTACCTTCTAGTGCAGTGTTTATCTACACAGTGAAGTATTAGACATTTTTTTTACAATAAACAGTAAAAAAAAATTACAATCGATGACTGAAGGTCGCTTTTTGTCGCATAAAAAAAGGGTTCAATCCTTTGAATTTTGAAAGTTAAACGCATAAAAGGTTTTTTTCGCAACACAAAAACTAATTCTTTTACCTTGGCTTTCTGGGTGAATGGGGTAGAGAGAGGCAAGCACAGTTTTGGGGTGTTTTCTAGGTGCAGGAAAAATCAGCGTGTTCCTTTCAAATCCGACACTTGCCGATAGTTCTGTTTAGCCCACGGTGAAAACAGCGTTACGAAATTCACGCAATGGACACCCATCGAAAACCCTAGCTGCACCTGCAGTACTCGATTACGGCGCTTATCGTCAGCGACAGAGCCGAAGGAGATGTAAAGTCCGACTCGGCCGGAGAAGATGGTAAGTCCTACTACATATTGCGAAATATGGTGCAACAATTCTGGAACGAATTGACACGTAAATTTGCAGAAAACGCCCAGGGTCAGGCGAAGACAAAACATTAATCGGCAATTTCAGCCTACAAAGGGAACATTTCAAAGGCTTTGCGAAAGTGGCCTCCAATAACTTAATCTTTAATGCCAATAATATAGCGATCGGCATAAGAATGGCAATTAAACTAGAATTTTGATTCCTATGAAGCGGCAAATAAATTATGACTAATTCAGATGAAGTGGCAATATCTGATGAACATAACAATGCATTATGAGAAAAGAAGAAAGTGATCCAGAACCCTTTGAAAATAGCGATAGTTACCGGAAAGAAGACAGTATACTTACTACTCGACGCGCACGGCGTCCTTTGAGATTATGATAAAAGTTTTGAGGCATCGTTTTGTCAAGCCTTGGATTGAAGACAGATTCAGTACCAAGACTGCGTCGCCACCAAGATATAGGCAGCATCCTCAAAGCCGATATAGGTAATGAAAATAACATACCTCAAAATAAAGGGAGCAAAATTTGCTCTACTGCCCAAGCAAGAAAAATGCGTATGACCACCACATACTGCAGGCAATACATATACGCAATTTGTGGAGAATACCGCGAAAATATTTGCACACAGGGGGTGCTGCAGATTAACAAATATTTTCATTATTTTTGTACTAATATCTCGCTAAAAATATACAGAATGTGATACTATTTTTTAATATTTTTTAAAAGCTAATTAAAATAAATAGTTATTTTATGTAATAAAATTCACGACAATCCTGTATTTACGATTTTTAAAATCAGTCCAGTACTCTAGGATTAAGTGCGATAATCTTTTTTGTGTAGTTATCCTTCCTCGACTTTCAGTACATTTCTTAAATTTAGCTTGTATGTTTTGGAGGAACAACTATTGTTGGTATATTTGTAGTTTAAGATTGGGAAGAGAGCAAGCCACTTGCGTGAATATTAAAATCTTAATGGATAGATAACCATCAATTAGAAGCATTATCAGAACTAATTTATTATAACATTAACAAAAAACATGAAATTTCTTAGAAGCTTTGCATTACCATAAACAATTTTCAAATACTTTGAAAACTGTGTTTACCGTTGAAAATTATCATGCGACTTCATTTATTCATTGTAAAACATAAATTGAAAATGACATGTAATGTACCTAATGTTGAAAACAGAATTATATCTAATGAAAATTATATGCACATAAAAACTGTTGAACATTATTCATATCTGTAGTAATTTCCTGAATTTTGTCCAGTACTTCCACTCAAACTATAAATTGTTAAGTTTATTCTCATTCATCTTACTTGCTATTAAATTCCACAGTCCATAATCATGTGGGATCAAATCAGGAGATATAGCTGGCCGTGCTCTTGGTATTAATGCTGTTTTTGAATTTGAGTTTTGTATTACAACAAACTTTCATAATAACAAATTACGTTTTTAGTATAGCGCTAAAATAGTGTAGATTTTCTTCTTTCTCTCCAGCAACTGGGACTTTTGGCATGTTCTGGCCTTATATTGGTCTTCATCTTCTTCTTTTACTGCGTCTACTTTCTCTTCCGAACGATGCTGTAGGAATACATAGCGTATTCCTATAGCATAGTATACGGCGTTTCTCCGTTTTTTGTACGTATGATTTACATTTTTATTTGTACTGGTCGACAGTATGGATTAACTACTGAAGATATTGTTACGCCTACGGCTGTAACTGGTAAGGATCCCTTTGTCCTTATCGCCGGGATCACCAGAGAAACAACTACCCTTATATTAAATGATTTAATTTATTCATTTGCTACGTACTACAATACTATTACAACTTATTCTAAAATACTATATTAAAACTACTTACAAAAATATAAACAGGTATATCGCCATTAGTAGGTTTTATTCTTGGGAACACCGCCAACCACCAGCTATGCACTATCTACTCTTCGCTATCAACTGTTTTTCTATGCACTGTTGGCTAATTCAATCTTAAGTATCTTTTTATAAAATCTCTTTTGTACCCATAAGCGACCTGGTTATTACTTAATTTCCCTTATCAAGCTTATTACTTATTCCACATTCCCTAATTTAATATTCTAATATACTTTAATTTTGCTGAGTTAAATGACATCACTGCTTGCAACATAAATGTGTATGCAATTGAAATCACATTACAACAGCTATGAAGCAATAATAATTTAGTTTAGAATTTTGGATATTGTGTTCGTAACAATATAATAAGTATATTATTACAAATTTCAAATTATGAATTGAATTATTACAAATTTAAATTACAATTTACAATTAGAAACTAAAAATTGCAATTAATATTTATAAATAATAATAAACGGATATTCCCCCAATGGCAAAGCCTGCACGGGGGATATCGATCTTAACTAAAATATAAAAACTGAAAATACGAGGTGTGTGCAATTGAAATCCATCTTTGCTTTATAAAAAATGTATTCAACAATTTAATTCCAAATAATTACCGTCGTAGTTAAGAAACCTATCCCATTGTTGTTACCAACCGACGTCCATGCAATTCTTGCGGCTGCTGATTGAAGAAGTTTTCCACAGCTATCTCTACTTTTGTGTCAGACTCAAAATGCAGACCTTTTAACGCCTTCTTCAGCGGTTCAAAAATATAGAAATCGCAAGGCGATAGATCCGGCCTATAGGGTGGGTGCTCTAAAACCTTCGATTTCTTTCGTTCTTTTACCACAACAACAACATGAGGCCTAGCACTGTCGTGCAGCAAAATGATCCCACGCGTAAGTTTTCCTGGACGTTTCGGTCTTATTGCTTGATGAAGCTTGTTCAAAGATTCATGGTACAGATTTGCATTAACATTTACTTCAGGTTCCTTAAACTCTATAAACAAGGGTCCACCATGGTCGAAAAAAATTTTTAACATCACCTTGCCTGCAGACGGTTGTGCTTTAAGCTTCTTCGGTGGTGATGAACTTGAATGTTTCCGCTGCATCGACGAAACTTACTGGATGGCTCGTAGTAATGTCGCCAAGTTTCGTCATCAGCAACTATTGATAGAAGAAAGTCATCACCATTGTGCATATAGTCTGTAAGGTGTTGCAGTGATAAGCACATAAAAACTGTTAAACATTGTCAGTATCTGCAATAATTTCCTGCATTTGATGTCCCGTATTTCCATTCATACTATAAATTGTTAAGTTTATTCCCATGCATCTTCCTTGTCGCTGAATTGCACAATCCATGATCATATGGGATCAAATAGCTGATCGCGTTCGTGGGATTTCGGCTGTTTTTGGTTGTGATTTCATAATAACAAAATTACGGTTTTGATATAATGCTAAAACAGTGTAGATCTTCTTCTTTTTCTCCAGCAATTAAATCTTGGGATGTTTCGGCCGCACATTGGTTTTCATCTCCTTTTTTACTTTTTTTTAATGCCTTAGGAATAGCATAAAAATATCTGGGAGCAATAATTAAAAGATTTTTGTCCAATTTTTGTTCCTGAAGAGATCGTTTTTTGGGTATATTTCGCTGTGACTTTACCCCATCCAAGTACACCATAAGTTAAACGAGATTGTACTAAAGAATAATAAACTATTTTTATTTGTCTACCATTCAAAAAATTGTTCAAGTATTTAAATCTATAGAGAATTGATCTAAGATTATTTAATATAAAATTTATATGAAAATTCCATATCAGATGAACATCCATAATAACACTTAAATATTTCATTTTAAGGATAGAACGTGCTTCGATTAATTTGTTATGATTCATGACAGTTATACATTGATTATTGGCAATGAAATGCTATAACATCCAAATGGTACAAATTTAGTTTTTACATAATTTATCGTCAATTACCTGTGATTTAATGCATCAATTATCTTCCTAAAATCTGAGCCGACACAATACTTTAAGCGCAGCCAAGGCACTTATATAAAATCAGTGCCATCTGCAAAAATAATGATCTTCCCAATACTTTCTATTTCCAGTATGTCATTCACATACAGTGTAAAAATTATTGGCCCAAGAACTGTACCCTGAGGAACTACATACTTAACAACTTTTTTGTCACTTAAAACAGAGTTTATTTTAACAGATTGTGTTCTATTTAAGTAACTTTTCACGATTTCGTACGAGCTTCCCCTAAACCCCCAATCATAGAGCAACTCTCGTAATTGTTCGTCACTGACGGTATCGAAAGCCTTAACAAGATCCAAAAATATACACAATGTAGCATTGCTTTCGTCAAGAGCTTTATAAATTCTAGACGTTAATTCATCCCTTGTCTAAAACCAAATTGATGTTTCATTATGTTTTTTAGCATATTCGGTAATTCTCATTTTCTTTATAGTTTCTAATATTTTGCTTAAGTTTGTAGTTACTTAAATAGCTCTATAACTGGAGGGGTTGGCAATTTAAGGCCTTTTTGATACTGTTATTTCTATTTCTATCAACCCTGATTTATTCATTTACCGCTCTTAGTAATTTTATTTTGCTGCACTGAATGTATGAACGAGCGTTTTCTTTCAGTATACATGGTAGCACATTCATTAGTTAAAAGAATAGTATTCCAGTAATTCCATTTTCAGTGCTTCATGCCGATTAAAATAGATTACATCAGGCTTTCCTGTCGAGGTAAGCAAATTGTACCAAACAACGGCTGAATGTCTTCACGACAGCGCCGTCATATTAAAAGACCCACCACTTTTTCATACCCAGAAGTTTGAGGTTAGATTACTATATTTTGTGTATGCCGTTTGGTTTCTTAGAATTTGGGGCCGCTTACACATCGAAAGCCCCACCGAGCCTACATACTAATCCACCTCTGTGTATATCAGAAGATGAATAAACCAGTACAGATTCAGCATTTTTCGAAAATCTGCATAAAAAAGACAGAAAATTAATGATTTGATTTCTTCGGGTACATGTAGTTTTGGCGCCCTGCTGTTGTGACAAACTCGCCTGTATCAGTCACGGAAGCTGTTTCGTCCACCGTAATTATTTAAATTCACAAATGAACTCGTTATACACACAGCTCGTTACAAAAAAAGTTCGACCCGCGGCAAAGAATTTACATATTTAATACATATTGCCTAGCCGGCAGCTAAGCAACTAGTAACTATTCAATTTGGTTGTCGTAAAATTAAAAAGCGCTCGATAAAAAATAAATGATATATTAAAATGAAGTTCGTTTTTAAAAGATATGACCTGTTGGAAGTCAAGGGCATGGTTTATGCAGCCTACAATGTATTAATGTTGTTAAATAACCGCAGGATAAGTGATGCTATTAGTAAATACGCCTGTAGCTTGGCGTTCTTGAAGATATAAAACATCCACCATCGTATACTTCGCTATTTTTCTGCCATTTCGCTGGAATACAGACAATAGATCAATAAAGGATGGGAATATGATTCATAGACGTTTAAAAATAAACGCACGCGATAAACCTTTATTGTATAACTGTGTTATTATGTTTGGAATTTATAACTCTTAAAATAACGAGCTTATTATAAAATTTTACCTGCATTGTCATTATCTGCCTTAAAAATTGCGTAAATACAATACTCGATTTAGATTTTTATTGCGAAATATTAACCCGCCGAGGCCCATAAACAAAATAACGAAAAAACGTACGGCACTTTTATAACGAAACGGTTCATATGCACAACACGTTATGGGAACATCAAAGTCTCTTTTCGTTCTCGGTGGAGAAAAATAGTATTTTATGAAAGTTGTTTAAATAGTATCTAATTTTCAAAAGCATGTAGTCGAAATAGACGGTAGAACTAAGTGGGCGTTATATGGTGTCATAGAAACTACAAGCTGGCAATATTTTAAGCTATAGGTAGCTTCAAAATTTAGCATCGTGCAATTTCAAGTGTACAGGGTGGCCTTGTGGTACTGACATTTTCCTGTTCTAAAGAATTGAATAGTTATTAGAAGTGAAGTGACATCCAAATGGCGTAGTAATTTCCAAAATCCTAAATTAAATTATTATTACTTCATAGCTGGTGTAGTGTGATTTCAACTGCATACACATTTATGTTGCAAGCAATGAGGTCATTTTAACTCAGCAAAATTAAAGCACATTGGAATATTAAATTAGGCAATCTGAAATAAGTAATACGCTTGATAAGGGAAATTAAGTAATATCCAGGTCATCGCTTATGGGTGCAAAACGGAATTTATAAAAAGGACACTTGAGAGTTAAGGGGGAGCAGTGACAGTCAGTGCATAGTTGGCAGTTGCCAGTAAGCGAGTGAGAAAAGAAAATATCCCACCCTAGCAATGGCCTTATACCTATTAATACATTTGTAAGTAGTTCAGCATAATATTTTAGAATAAGCTATAATTGTTTTGTAGCGCATAGTAAATGAATAAAATCAATCATTTTGTATAAGGGTAATTGGTTCTCTGGCTATCCCGGCGATAAGGACAAGGGGCTCCTTATCAGTTACGATCTTAAACGTTACATATGGTGGAGGCGCAGGATTATCAAAATTAACAGTTTAAGATCAACCGCAAAAAATGGACATTTTGGTATCAGCCCTATTAAATGCCAGAAACACTGCCCTTACCATCGTCAAACACTACATAGACCTTAATAACGATAGTGACAACGAGGTGGTAATTTTTTGTGAAGATATATTCAAGTATGCACAAAACCATGAATGTATAAGGCCATTGCTGGAGTGGGATATTTTTTTTTCTCAATCGTTTACTGGCAACTGCCAACTATGCACTGACTGTCACTACTCCCCCTCAACTCTCCAGTGTCCTTTTTATAAATTCCGTTTTGCACCCATAAGCGATGACCTGATATTACTTAATTTCCCTTATCAAGCGTATTACTTATTTCACATTGCCTAATTTAATATTCCAATGTGCTTTAATTTTCCTGAGTTAAAATGACTTCATTGCTTGCAACATAAATGTGTATGCAAGTAATTGAAATTACATTACAACAGCTATGAAGCGATAATAATTTAATTTAGAATTTTGGAAATTGTGTTCGTAACAATGTGGCTAGTTTTGTAGGTACGTATTCCATAAACCTTACGGCCATCTCAAAGACATGATATTCCCAAATATATTTTTTCAGATAACACAGGTATATTATAGTTATTTTATTTTGTTGACTTCTTAGAATAATTATCACCAACCTAATAATTGCTCTGAATTGCTAATAAACAGAAAATGAAAATTGTGAGTTTCTCGAATATGTATATCAAGCAAATAATTACAGTATGAAGAGTTTATTACAATCAGATGAAACTGTATTTTATTCGTAATGCGTAATGTTATGTAGAATGGGATGTTGCGGGCCAATAAAGAATGATATGTAGCGAAA
>JABXWE010067632.1:0-15004 GCA_014611495.1 Limonius californicus | reverse complement strand
GCAAGAAGGTAAACCAGTTTGCTACGCTTCTAGAACTCTGAACGACACAGAACAAAGATACGCAACCATAGAAAGAGAACTTTTGGCAGTTGTTTGGGCAACCAAGCAATTTCGACCCTATCTATACGGTGTTAAATTTACACTATACACCGACCATCGACCTCTTATTTGGCTTCAAAATTTAAAAGAGCCCAACTCAAAATTATCACGATGGGCCGTAAAACTGAGCGAGTTCAGTTTTGACGTAAATTATTTACCCGGAAAACTTAATAAAGTTGCCGATGCGCTGTCACGAATCCAAATTCATCCCACGACAATTGAAACACCTGACGGGCTCAATACTCCAGAACCCCCTAATAATAATGACAGTGTAATGGCGAGTAGATCAAGTACACCCGATATTAATGAAATATTTAACACACCCGCTTTTACCTTCCCAGTAACACCGGAACCCCGTTGTAAAATAATATCGAATCAACTAGTAAAACCACCTGACAAATCACCTGACGAAGACAATAACGACAATGATTCCCTTGCTGACACCATACATACCCAACAGTCTTCCACCCCTGCGATTGACATAACTAACAGACCCTTACAACACTTCAAAAATCAAATTGAATTTCATAATGTACATGTACCCAAAAATATACGAATAACTAAATATGACGGAATTACACACTATTCTGTATTTATCAGTAATATTAATAAAATAGAAACATTTACAAAATTATTGATGGAACATTGTGAACCAAAAATAGATTATCATTGCTACTTTCCCGATGATGAACTTTACCTAGCTTTTTCAAATTTTATTCGAGATATAACCAACGATAATACACCTAAATTTCATCGCTGCATGACACAAGTAACCTATATTATAAATCCTGAAGAACGCCAAATTCAAATCCAAAATTACCATTTGGGAAAAACCAATCATCGTGGCATAACAGAAACGACAGAACACATTAAACGTAAATATTATTGGAAATCCATTAACAAAGACATTACAAATTATATTAACAATTGCCAAACATGTAAAATGCAAAAATATAATAGAAAACCGTTCAAACAACCCCTACAACTTACACCTACTCATAATCGACCATTCCATACCATACATCTCGATATATTTAAAATAAGTAACAGAAGTTATTTAACCATAATTGACTCTTTTTCAAAATTTGCCCAGGCGTATTTCATTGAATCATTAAATTTAACAGACGTTATTGATCAACTGTTTAAATATATTTGCACATTTACTACCCCTAACGTAATCGTTGCCGATGGAGCATTCAACAAAAACATTTTCAAAGACTTTATAGCAATACACAAAATTCAGTTACATATCACAACCCCCCACCACCATCAATCGAATTCTCCCATAGAACGCCTCCATTCAACAATCCTCGAACATTATAGATTATTGACAGACATACCGGAACATCAAAAAATACAGTATTGCATCTTAGCATACAATCACACAATACATTCTAACCTCCACTTGACACCATTTGAGATAGTTTTTGGACACACCGAAAGTAAAAACCCCTTTGACATTGACTATAATAAGACTTACTATCACGACTATTTATCAGAACATAAAACGAAAATGAAAAACCTATATGAAGCTCTACAGGACAGACAAACGGAGACTAAAGAAAAACGCAACGAAAAATTGAACTTGAACCGCAAAAATAAAACTTTTCAATTACAAGAGAAAGTATTTATTAAAACTAATTTTAGAAACAAGAAAGAACCAAAATTTACAGGCCCTTTTATTATATCCCAAATATTCGATCATGATATTTACGAGTTAACCCCTATTAACCAAGGACCCAAAATTAAAAGACATATTGACGAACTACTACAATTCTCAGAACAACCGCCCTTGCAGTCTTCATCTGCTATCTTATCACCACCTCCTACATGTGACAGTGACAAACATTTTCAGACAACATAGAAATAATTTCAGAAAATCAGAAAACCCTTAATAAAAATCTCAATAAATTTATTTTAGACACGAATATAAGAATTAATGACATTTTAGGTACTTTGACAACCAACACGTTATTAGAACAATCGATACAATCTCTCCAATTATTCATCAATAGTTGGTCCAATCTCGAAACGTCTCTTACATTTGCCCGGAATCAGCAATTGCATATTTCCCTTATAGATAATAATGACCTCTTAAACGCCCTTACCAATATATCAAAAAGTTTAACCGAATTACAGTTATACAGCCCAAAATCTTTATCTTTACCTTATCCTGTTAACTTACAAACATTACATCTTTATGAATCTATCATTAAATTGAAAATTTATCAAAAAGCCGAAATCTTAACTTTCGTTTATGAAATACCATTAATAAACCCTTCCAAAGACTATCGATACATCCAATTAATACCTTTTCCCGCTCATTCCGAAAACGAACATTTTCAAATGACAATACCCACCTACCGAAATATCCTATTTAGTACTGCATCAAGTATCCCCGTAAATTCCCAACATTGCCGACGTCTCTCTAATCACTACTTTTGCCGACAACCTTACTATTTTTCAATACCCAACGAAAAATTGTGCGAAACACAATTATTAGCTTTCACTGTAAATCAAACCTGCGAACCTTACCTTTTCTATTTAAATAATTATAAAATTTCACAAATTAATAAATCCACATGGATCTTAAGTTCTCCCAACAAAATAATTATCGATTCGAAATGTCCAAACTATAAAAATAAGAAAATAATAATAGGCTCTTCTTTAATTCAAATAACCAATGATTGTTCTGTCATTGTAGACCAAAAAGATATTCTCTCCTCCTACGATTCTTTTGTCAGTGAAGAAATCGATCCCATATCAATCAATAAACTTCAGTTTCCTCCCAATGCACATACCCAAAATTCCAAAATATCAAAAATCGATTTAACTCCTATTAACATTCATACGTTACAAGAAAATCAAATTAAATTACAGAAGCAACGGGAAATATTAGAAAAAAATATAAATTCTCCGATAAGCATGCATTTGTCGCTAATATCTATTGTTTTAATTATCCTTTTTATATTAATTGTTATTATAACAACTATATACCTTTACAAATGTAAACGTGACTCCTTTATTCAAAAAATACAGAAATTATTAAATTCAAATCAAATTCAAGAAACAGATAACCCTTTGGTACAAATTCAATCTTAGGAAAAATTTTGGCTTCACCAATATTTTTCACTCTTAGGATGGAGGAGTTATGTATTTAGAATTCCCTGAATGGGTAATAGATAAAGTATATTATATTACGCTTCGTTTGAGCGTCATAGGAGTTGTAATTAAGATTAGTTTTAAGTTAAGTTCTCAGTTCTGTTCTGAGATCCTCCTCATAAACATAGCTCCGACATAATTGTACTTTTTAAAATAAATCTTGTTTTTAAAAAGCCTTTTTGTCGTTAACAAAATAAAACTAGTGAAAGGTCACGCAATGAAAAGCAATTATCGTTTTCAAGTTTCAAAACGTAAACAAATACCTCAAATACTGGCTGAAACGAAATTTCACACTACTTACTGGTATTTCATTCTATTAACAGCTAATGAATTGTGGAAATAGAACTTACCTTGTTTTCAACAACTGTGTTTTGTCACTAATTCACTAAATTATACAATAAATGAAAAATATTCTCGTGATACAAAATATCCTTGTCTACGACGGTACACCTCTAATAATACATTACAATTAGAAAAAATTTCAATAAAGTTAATCAACACAGTCTTTACAATTTCCTAAATTATTTAACAACTGTCAAATTTTGCTTCATCTTATGCAGTAATTGCTTACTCTCAAATGCAAAATGTTATATAAATATCAAGAAATGGCACAGCATAGGCTGCTCTAAGAGCGGCTAGCTATCACTACATTGGAATTTATGCTTCAAAGTATTTAAAATAAACGCCTTTCATCTAACTAAAGAATTGCGAAAAATAGAATTCAGAAATATTTAATTAAATTAAAATTTAATTAAAAATAATGTTAAAAACAAAAACGTCTTTTCTAGACTAAAGGAATGTTTATAATGTCAGATAAATTAGTTATCTTTTTTGATACGAATCTAACAAGTTGTTAAAATGATTTTTAATACATTTCCAAGAGCATTCATTATTGAATCTTACTTTCGGAACGGCTTTCAAGTTGACGGAGAATGGACCTATTCGATTCCTTCTTGTTTTGTGGAATTCCGAGAGAGGTATCCCAATGAAATGTTTACATACCGAAAATTTTATGCTATTGTTAAGAATTTAGTTAGCAATTTTCGAAAAACTGCAAGTGTTGCAAGGAAAGAAGGGTCTGGTAGGCCAAAGAAGATAAGTACCTGCTTTAATTGAAACTGTAAGACAACGAATTGATGATTTAAGTTAAGGTACATGCCACAGAATATTGAGACAAGCTTTGCATCTGCATCCTTACCGATTTATTTCCGTTAAGGAGCTTTTAGAACAGGATTATCCAAAAAGAGTTCAGTTTTCTCGTTGGTTTTTGGATAATCTCAATGATGAGCAGTTAAATTTAAACTTTTTTACCGAGGAAGCCTGGTTTTACCTTAATGGGTATGTTAATTCACAGCATATAAACGCAACAATTAAACATTATTTTAGAACAGTTTCAAACCGGTAACTTTATTTTTAATGCGTGGTGCATTTCATATGAAACGAAGCGTATATATATTGTGATGGATTTTATTTAGCCAGTTTGTTTAAAGTAATTTTATTTTTATTTTAAAAAAGGATACTCGTGCATGGTGTCTTGTCATGGGAGTCGGTTCTGTTTTTATAAAATAAATTAGGGCAGGCCTTAATACAGTTGACTACTATTCTGGTTTGAGTAACTCTGCGAAACACGTATTCGATGATAAACCTACAATAAGAAGAATTTTTGGTCAACATCATGTTACTAAGGAGATTGAGGATTAGATGCATGTATTGGAATACGAGATGGAAAAAAGTTGCAGTCAATATGAATAAATATTGAAACATAATAAAGAAAATGCAGATATTTAAAAGAAGATCCATTAGAAGAATGAAGATAATATTTTGTTTTAAGTGTTAGTGTAATCGGGGGCAAAGGACGTAATGTGGCTGTGAAATTTTATACATTTTAAAATTTATATTGTAATTTTATAGATCTATGTCTCATTGATTAATTTTAGCACATTTGATATTATTTAAACTTGGGGGTTGCCTAGGGGTTGTTTATAAGAGTTTCATAAAAACAATAAGTGTACAAAGATGTAAAAAAATTATCAAAATCTGTTTAAAATAAGGTTTTCCTGGTTAATGGCTGTAATTAATATATGAAAGTATATTATATACAATTTCTGGTTATAAAGAGAATAAACTTACATAAATTTGAATTATATTTTACTGAAAGAAGAATTGGAACCATCTGCCAGTACAACTTTGTGTTGCTTCATGGGGGTTGCCTGTCCAGCGATATTATAAAATTATTGAGACCACATCTGTCAAGTTCAGGAGATTTATAAGAGGGACACGTTGTAAAGGTAGTACAAATTTACTCATCTACTATCCTACTGAGCTTACGGATTAATATGAGATGCACAACAAGTTAGTGAAGCTGTACTTGTGTAATTAAGAATACCAGTCCGAATACGTAAATCAACTGTAATAACTTGGTGTATTTTTTGACATTACTTAAAACTGAGTTGAAGTTGGCAAATGTATTAAGGCGATTTTAAGTAAGTAAATTTTCCAACGATATGAACCTACTAATTTTGGTATAGATGTCTCATGCTCGAGCTACCGTGGTTGCTTAAATAAAATAGAATTTGGAGGCAAATTTCTTCTTAATTTGTCACCTGGCGCCCATTAATTTATTAAAGTAGCAAGTCAAAAATCTACTATATGTGAAAGATTAAAATTGCAGTTGGAGTAGTATAAATATTTATTAGATTGAAATTTATTTAATTTATTTTTGGGTTAATTTGAATAATTTTTATAATATGACATTGATTGACTTGGTTTTTGTATGTCACTATTATGACAAAGTGACACTGCAAACTTTGGGCTATTTGTTTGGCCCGAACGTATTATAACAATATATATATGCCAATATTCTAAAACATCTAAGAACGCCGTTTGTGACAAAAACTAATATTTGCATCAGAATAGCGTCTTGCTTTTGCATGATAATGTACGAGCCCGCAAGGCTCAAAATTTTGTATCTGTTTTAGTGGAATTTGGGTTCAGGAGATTGACCACCCCCCTTACAGCCCAGATATAACATCTGACCTTTACCTGTTTAGAAAACTGAAGAAATATATAAAAGGGCGAAGATGTTAATCAGATAACGAACTGAAACAGGCCGTGGATGACTAATTCGCTGCTCAACCAAAGGTATTTTGTATTGAAGGTATAAACCAACTTCTACAGCGATGGCGTAAGTACGTTGATATAGGTGGATGTTATATTGAAAAATAAAATTATTAAAATTTTGTGTCTCTGTTGTTCCATGACTAAGTAGATATGATTTTGAATTCCCCTCTTATCTAATCTAAATTTTTAATATCAGCAGAAGCTTTCATACAGGGTGAGTCTGTTAAAATGAATCACTTTGATATCTCAGATGTTTGAAATATTAGAAACATTATTTTTGGGCAGCTTCTAGTAGGAAGTGCCCCCTTTTTTATTATTGTTAGGTTCTTCCGCCGACGTTAAAAAATATTTAGAAACTACATACAAAGATTATTTTGTTAATATTTAATCTTTTGGGTAGTATGAATTACTGAGAACGTTGTTCTCTTAATGCATCATTTTTTAAACCGTTTCCAACGTAAGTTCTCCTTAAATGTCTTAGAAAAGGTTTTAAATTTTATTCGTCCGTTCAAATTTGTACGGGATTGACGTATATATTAATGAAGTAGTAATGGTAAAGTTCGGTTGTTTACTATATAAGTATGTTATAATTACATTATTATAAGGTGATTGAAGGTATCCTACATGACAAAACCAGCCCTGTCCCACTCAAAATAGGAGTAAGACAAGGAGACACGCTCTCTCCGAAACTCGTTACTCTAGTACTTCAAAATGCGTTCAAAAAAATAGACTGGATGGGTAAAGGAATAAATATAAATGACAAACAACCAACCAATCTATGCTACGCTGACGATATTGTTCTCGTTGACAGAGACAGAATTTGGAGTTAGGAAGAAATAGCGAAAATCTGGATATCTGGATCCTTTGGGAGGTTATCTTTCATCCTACAAATAATAAAATATGTCAACATCGGTAAACGAAGGTGTTTGACCAGTGTGTCCTGCCAGCACTGACTTACGGGGCAGAGACATGGGCAACAACAAAAGAAGAACATCAAAACAATTCAAATAGCACAAAAAGTGATGGAAAGAGCAATGTTAAGCATCACTAGAAAGGACAGAATCCGGAATGACAGAATTAGAAAAATCGCCAAAGTGACTGATGTTGGTGTAAAAATAGCACAACTGAAATGGAGTTATGGGGGACATGTAGCTAGAAGTACTACAGATACATGGACCCTCAAAATAATACGATGGAGACCGTACAAGCACAAGAGAGGCAGAGGACGACCACCTATACGCTGGTACAATGATTTTACAATAATAGCTGGATTTTCTTGGATCAGAATAGAACAAGACCGTGGTCGTTGGAAAGAATTAGAGAAGGCCTATATCCAAAAATGGATCTGAAGAGGGGCTATAGAAGAAGAAGAAGAACACCTTGAAGATGCTCCGTTGTATCGAGTCACCCTGTATATTTAAAAATAGTTTTATAGTGTGCGCATTTAACCACTACATCACTTTACGAAAAGAAAAACTTCCGAATCATTTTACTGATTCCAACATTGGACTTTGCCGGATTATTGAGCAACCCTCTATATTGAGGAAACGTGCATCCGATGAAGAGCGGCGTAAAATCTGCTCCAGTGATTTACATGGGTGGTCTGTATATGGCAATACCATATGGCTCTATAAAACCAACACGGCACCACTAATTTTAAATTATTTTGTTTGTGTTTATGCTATTGTTCGCACAAAAAGGAACATATCTGAGGCATTCAGGCATTCATACGATAACATTGTGCAGAAATTGTTCGATAACTCATGTATAAATAAATAAATAAAAACGATAAATTTAAGGAACTTTTATAAAAACATTTTTTATTGTGCTTATGTAACTTGTATGCTGTAAGTAACTTCCATAAATGTGTTAACTTTGGCGCTACATACAAAACAAATACAATCTTGAATTATGTTATTAGACTTGTACCAGAACAAACTCAAAGTGCCAAAACAAACACGTCCCCCCTATACAATCCTAAACTAAGAGACCACAAAGACGCTGAGAATTTTCCTACTACTACATTACAGCCGTCGCCGAATATAAATTAATCACCAGAAAGTAGTATATTTTTAACACGTTTTCTCTTCTTATTCTTATTATTCGTTCTGTTCGCTTGCATCTGTCAAATGCTGAAAGTTATAACAACGTGCTTTTAACATTTTATGGCTCTCCGACCAATCTTTACCATTGGAAGGTATGCTAAACACAATAGGTTTTGCACCAAATTGCTTTTTCACCGAAAACAATTCGAAAGGACTGTCCTACTCTAACTTTGTAGGCCTGATAACCTTTATTAGACTGAAACACCAATACTGAAACTTCTTACAGCGTTAGTGTTTCATTCTGTAAGTTGATAATTTACTTTCAGTATCACGATTTCAAGATCAAAGTGTTAAAATTATTACGAATAACAAAAAGTACTAACAATGGTTTTTCATAAGAGTTATATAATCAATTGCATTAATTAACGCCTTAATAATAGGCTACATATATTTTCATATTTATTACTTTATTTTTCTCTAATTAATTATATGTACAAATTGTATTTTACAGGAACAATACCTACTTACTTTATTTTATGAACCAATAAATCTAAATTAGTTTTATAGGGTAATTATCATCACACCACGATTTACTATTGTAATAATTCCACCTAAACTGTGTCCGCTAATACTGCAGCTAAAATTTAAAAAATCTCATAATGAAAGTTGCTTTAATGCTACTATCTTTATGGGTAGGCTTAGCTGTTTGTAGGCATCAGAGAAGGCAGTCTGAAGACAGTATGTATAAATTGTTTTGATTTTTTAGTAATCATTTAAACGTCGGTATAACCGTGAAAGTAAATCATCATTCTATTAATACCAATACTTACTAAATACACCAAGACACAATAAAACTCTGAATTCTACCCTATTTCAGCAGAAGCCGCAGACACCATAGACTTCTCCTCAGCAACTCCCAGCTTTGATTCTGTAACTGGACACCAATCTCCACCACTACCCACGGTAAAGTATTATTAATTAAAATAGGAATATCACTGGTATAATTTAAAAACATACTCACAACCAACCAAAACGCAAAAATATCTCTAAAAACCAATAACCGTACTATAGAAACCCTTGAACAAATTCAATGGCCGCCGGTATGGTATTTCTGATATTGTAATTATTTTTAAAAAGGTTTACAAGTAAACGGGTCCTCAGTTGGGTATGCACGAACGCATGTCGTAACTTATTGACACCTACATACAACCTAGTCGCTTTACGATTTCTTGACATTGGTTATAGTTAGTCAATAACGGTATTTGTAAATGATTATTATTATGAGTATGAGTATTATTATAAACGATGCTTTCTCAGCTGATGTTTTTCCGCAATATTAGGAAGAAGATCAAAAAATACTAAGGTGTTACAACTTTTTTTGTGTAGTTGCATAGAATAAGTTAGAAATAACATAGAAATCATTCGAAAAAGTAATCCTCACTTCCGAATACACGGTTTGACAATTACCTATCAACCGATAAAGAGATCTGCATTCCATTACATCACGTTCCATGTAAAGTTGCAGAATCCGTTTATGTTAACAAAATTCTGTAATAAAGTAAATCTACGAATACAAGTATTATTCTGGAGTGGTACCAACGCTAAACAAATTTTAATTATTATTTGATTTTCACATTTGAAAACATTTTGTTAATAAATTCTTACGCTATTAATTATTATTACTTCTAAAAATATTACCGAACGTAAAAAAATCTAAACTACTTATTATTTCAGAAAAAGCCAACGATAATCACGAGCAACCTAAGCCGCAAAAAGCAGCATGCAGTCTTGGGTAAAATTAAAAGAATCTATGATTCTGTTGATGGTACTAAAGAACGAGCTAAGCGGTTTCAAAAAGCATTGAATCATATGCTCCACACCAAGGCTAATGTAGTTATAAACTATGACGCTCTTGCATACTATCAAAAATTTTATATACATTTATCCATTGATGGCGACGATGTATTTGCATGGGGGGTTTAATCCTATGAAAAAAAAAGATCGATATGTATGGTCATTAAATTTATCAAATAAAATGAAATTATAACAAAAGACTGTAATGGATAAAAAGTATATTTAGGACTGTATTATTTGAGCTTAGATCGTATCGTGATTTAAGGGTTACACTCAGTATTATCCGGTAAGGCACCACCAGTTACTTGTCTAGCTGCCAGAAGTGTTTTAGCCAAGTAGGTTTGTAACCTACATAAATTTTCAGTGCCTCGGGATGGACAAGCATTCCTTCTTAGTATGTCTTGTTTACCAGAACAAGATTACAATTCTAATAAGTAAAGTAAAATAGTAGGTCTTTGTGAGGTTTTAGAAAGGTTTTAACTATTATAGTATTTTCAAGAAATTTATTTATTTAATGGTATAACACATGTAATAGTATGATTGTTTTATGTTTCTACATTTAGTACTGATTTTAATCTATGCTGCAGAAAGTTCAAATAAAAACTGTGGCATATTTAAGAAATGCAGCAGAAGACAATAGATGCATATACAATCATTTGTAGTAGAAGCGAAGTCTTTAACGCACTGTGCAATCATAACCCATACATACATTATAAATTCGTTGATGTCCAGGGGCTCATAGTGGGATAGATTGAATAAAATATAATAAAACCAATGTCGATTCCCACCTACAAAAATTACAAAAACACAAACTTAAACTTCTAAAACAAACATATTGAAAAAATTTATTAAACTCACCGAAAACACCAAGCACAAAGTACTTGAAAATAACATCAAAATGGAAACCAAAGGTTTTTTACGTGAGCATGCTAGAACAACTTAAAACAAAATGCCCCAACGCCGGCAGGTTGTAATATAAATAAAAAATAATTACATTAAACGTCAAAAGAACATATTAGCAATCATATTATATACTATATATATTATATACTATATAAACTACAAGGTGATAGACAATAAACTTCTACATAAATTAAGAGATAACATTATTAGAACAAAATATTAAACGTATATGGGAGATTATTGAACGTTTAGTCAACGTTAGAACCATTGTTAGCTCTATTAAAGACAACATTCGTATACCTACCGACTCAAACCATCTGGTCTACAGAAAACACAGCAAGTGCCCATAATTAACTAAACAAATTCGCTTTGTGTAAACATAAAACGTTATCTTTGTTAGGTATGGCCAAGCTTACTGTGTAAGAAAAAGAAATAGAGAAAAAGTGAAAAGTATTTCATGTAAGAAATGGAGAAATGATTTACACAAGAAAACACTCGAAAGCTAAGTTCATATATCCTCAGATTAAAGGCGTTCCTGCAAACGAAGGTAAGTAAGATGGAAGTAGTGGACTTTAGATGAACAATATGAAGGCAGGGATAATCACTAATAGCAGCAATTTCTCGAATAATATTTAATTTAGTTTCTAAATTCAAGTGCCTAAAAACGTTAAGTGAGCCTGAAGAGAAATCTAAGCGATAATAATTTATGGGTTAGAGGGTTATGGCAGGAATAGGGAATAGCAGCAGCTGTGGAAGTGGGTTTTCTATAAATATTGAACACGGCGAATGGAGACTAGTGTTATATATAATGAGTGAAATGTCAGGAAATGGAAAGCAATTATCGTTTTCAAGCTTCAAAGTAAACGTAAACAAATACCTCAAATACTGGCTGAAACTAAATTTCACACTACCTACTGACTGATATTTAATTCTATTAATAGCTAATGAATTGTGGAAGTAAAGTTGCCCTTGTTTTCAACAACTGTGTTTTGTCACTAATTCACTAAATTATACAATACATGAAAAATATTTTCGTGATACACGATAACCTTATCTGTGACTTTATAACTTCAATAATACATTACAATTAAAACATTTTCTATGAAGTTAATCAACATAGCCTATACAATTTCCTACATTTATTTAACAACTATCAAATATACACGGAATTTTTCTTTTTAGTGTACATAGCCTATGTTTACTAATCTTTATTTAGTGTCAAACAATTGTTAGAAAATTTACATCAGAGGGATGCGTAATAAATTCCCATAAAATAAAAACTGAAAGTAATCACGTTTTAACCGAAGAAATGAAATTAAATATTTTGTGTTACGTTGAATAATAATAATTAAAAAAAGTTTGCCATCGCCGGGAATTGAACTCGGATCAACTGCTTGGAAGACAGGTATGCTGACCATTACACCATTTTGCCGCTGATGTATGTGTTTTGTACAAAAGAAATATAATGTGCACGGACCTTACGGAAACATCCTGTCGATTTTTATATTTAATAAATAAGTTATCATCTGCGTCCTATATACCTACAAGGTGAAATACTTATTAAATGTAAACACTGCATCAACATAACCTTCATACTCAAATAATTCACAACTATAGTGACGTTTATTTCTGATTTAAAATTGTCGGTATAGTTGGTTGCATACACAATAGGCGAAACTGACGCGTTTCTTTTAAAAGTATACATAGGCTATGTATTCTAAAAAGAAAAATTCCCTGTATGTCAGCTTGTGCAGTCATTGTTTATTCTGGAACGCAAGATGTTTTATAACTATCGATAAATGGCACAATATAGGCTGCTCCAAGGGCGGCCAGCTATCATTATATTGGAGTTTATCCTTCGTAAGTATTTAGAATAAACGCCTTTAGTCTAAATAATAATTGTGAAAAATAGTATCTTGAAATATTTTAAAAATGCACCCATATTAAAATTGAAACGGTATTAAACCACATAATAAATACAAATTATAATCTACTAGTATCAAAATAATGTTGAAAACAATTTGGTGCGAATATAAGGACGTTTTGCAGCCAATTATACGAAGGGGGCTACAGTACTTATCTACCTAGCCATGAAAACAATGGTTAAGCGGCCTTTGCTATAATTGTTATATTTTCGCAAGTTCCTGGCAGCTGTATTTTCATTTTTGTTCAGACCTTTACATCAGTCTCAAAAATATGGGGTTCAGTTATATTAAAAATAAATGTTGTAAAACTTGAACACCGAAGTGTATTAACGTTCTTCTCTAAAAGGTATCAATAACAGGAAGACTGTGGTTTACGGAGAGGAATCTTTGCGTTATTACAATGTTACATTTCGGTGTAAACAATTTCGTTAGGGATTCCGTTGAAGATGGCTCAAGATCGGACAGACCTTTAAATGCGACTGAAGAAATGTGCCAGAAAGTAGAGGCTATGGTGCTCGAGGGTAAGAGGACGAATTACTTCGGTAGCCCGTCAAAGAAATTTTGTTCTAAAGGTATAAACCAATTTCGAGAGAGATGACGTAATTGCGTTGCTACAGATGGAAGTTATACTGAAAAATAAAATTACTAACATTTTGTGTCTGTTTTGTTTCATTTCTACGTATATAAGTTCCGGATTGCCCTCGTAACTAACCTGAATTTTTAATCTCTTAAAAAAGTTTTATACATGTTGGGTCTGCTAAGAAGAATCAACTTGATATTTCGCTTATTTTTGAAGCAATAGAAAAATTATTCTTGGGCAGTTTTTAGTAGGTAGTGCCCCCTGTGTATAGGCATTGTCAAAAAAACTTCTTGGTTATAAAAATTAGTTTATCAAAAATAAAAGTTTTGAGTGATATTATTACTAAGAACGTCGCTCTCTGTAATGCTCCAGTTTTTTTTTAATTGTTTCCGTCGTCAGTTCTGCTAAAACAACTTATGAAATTGATTGAATTTTGCCCGTTGCTTTAAATTAGTGGGGTATTAAGGTAAAGCGTAAAATAAAAAAATATCGACCTGGAAATCACAGCGGGTAACAAAGTGTCGCGGATGTTGTCTCCCAGGCACTTTTAAATGCGGTATTTTGCAGTTGCATATTTATTTGTGTAAACTGTTGTCGATTGCAGTCATTATGACGTTAACTTTAAATACATTTATAAAAATACTAAACAGCCTAATTCCAGGTGGGTCCCTCATGTAAATAAAAATGACATCTGAGAATGACCATGAAAATCGATCTGGTCTCGCGGTAAAAGTGGAAGACTATGACTCGATAAACCTGGAGTCGACTCCCGGTGGGGACGGTTTTTTTTTTATTTTTTTTTAATTCCAATGGATTTTGTTCGAATTATGGGTATTATCAACTGCGACGCCCAGCTAAGGATCGGCGACACAGTGAAGGAAATAATTTTTCCTACACCAAAAAAAATATATATAACGACAACACCAGTAAGGTCCAGATATCGAAGGCAAGGGTTCGACTAACTGCAGACGAAGAAGGGTTGGTTCGAAATAAGCCTAGGCGCCACCTGTTTAAAATTTAAACCCTTGTTCTCGAAGATGTCGTAGATAAACAGGAATCTTTCTGGAAGCGGACTTACCTTACTAATAACACTAAAGTCTTTCATATAACTCTAAATCACAATAAAACAACAAAATACTTGACGTAATCTTCGAGTATAATAAATAAATGGTAATTTGAATTACATGTAAATATAAAGGTTTGACCACATATAATCAATATCTCAAAATTATCGACCCCAAATTGGTCACAGTTATAAATATATATTAATATCTTTCTAATAAAGAACAGACCACAAACGTCCCTGTCTGATTTAA
>JABXWE010067630.1:0-11384 GCA_014611495.1 Limonius californicus | reverse complement strand
TGCTCGTTCGCAGCAGGTGGTCTGCTTACGGAAGGCGGCTCGGGTGGAGCTGGATGCGGCCTTCGGTCGTCGGGCTCCGAGGACGAAGGGGGCCCCGGTGAGGCAGGCGGGGCGTCGGGCTCTGGCGATTCAGCGGGCTCAGCTGAAGCGGGCTGGGCGTCTGACGAAGGGGGCTCGTCAGGCGCAGAGGTCTCTGCCAGAGAGTCAGGCTGGGCAGCAGAAGGAGGCTCTGATGCAGCTAGTACAGCAGGGAGCTCACCTGCAGGCTGCCGTCCGTCCGGCGCAGAGGGCTCTGCTGGAGGAGGCGGCTGGTCCGGGACGGAAGGCTCGGGCTTGGAAGCAGAAGGGGGCCCTGATGCAGGCCAAGGCTCAGGGGGCTCCGCAGAGGCACGAGGCTCGGCTAGAGCTGGAAGCTCTTTCGGAGCACTAGACGGTTGCTCGGAGTCGGGCTTCGAAGTAGAAGGGGGCCCTTCTGGTCCAGAAGTCGCGAACGCGAAAGCATCAGCGTAAAATGGCAGATACAGCGGTAGCAGCGCCGGCGGCGGCATCCACCGCTCCCGCGTCTTCTCCCTCCTCCGGAAAGAAATCCGCGGGCCAGAAGAAAACCGCGTCCGGCAAGGGCGGCGCCCGCGCGAAGCCTTCGCATCCCCGCACCTCCGAAATGGCCAACAACGCGATCAAGAGCCTGAAAGAGCGCGGCGGATCTTCCCTGCAGGCGATCAAGAAATACGTCTCCGCGAATTACAAGGTGGACGCCGAGAAACTGTCCCCCTTCATCAAGAAGTACCTGAAGGCGGCCGTCGCATCGGGCGCCCTCGTTCAGACCAAGGGCAAAGGCGCTTCCGGTTCGTTCAAGCTCGCAGGCGGCGGCGGTGCCGGTTCCGGTTCCGGCAAACCGCCGGCCGAAAGGAAGACCGCGTCCAAAGCCGCCGCGAAATCCGGAAAGGCGGGAGCGGGTCGCGGCCGCCCCAAAGGATCCGCCGCCTCTCCCAAGAAGACGAAGAAAGCCGCCGCTGTCGGAGGCGCAGCCGAGAAAAAGACCGCCGCCAAAGGCAGAAAAGCGGCCACCGCCGCGCCCGCGGCCGAGAAGAAAGCCGCCGCTTCCAAATCCAAGAGCCCCTCTAAAGCGAAGAAGACGACCAAGGTTCCCACCAAGAAGCCGAAAGCTCCCAAACCGAAAAAGGCAAAGGCACCCGGAAAAGCGGCCGGCGCCGCCGCCAAGAAGGCCACCCCGAAGAAGAAGTGAGCTAACGTCGCCCCGCCCCTTCTGCATACAAATGGCCCTTTTCAGGGCCACAAAGTTATCTCACGCAAAAGATATCCACGAGAAGCGAGTGTATTTGGTCGTTCCTTTTTCATATCCTGGCACAAAGTCTTGGCCCGCTTACCCAATAAATTAGAGAAGGGTTACTACCTACCTATCCGCTTTGCATGTCAAAAGGAGGTCGAGTACTGAACACTTCCAAGCTAAGACTGTAATTAGGGCACCGGACGCGCGCTAATGCCGCACATTCCATTAAAAATACCTTCATTATAAAATATATATATATTTTTTTTCGGATTTAAGCACGGAGATTAGCAACTCATTCGCCATTCCCCTTGGAAATCTTTTCTCTAACGAAATTGTGGTTCTGAAAAGAACCGTTTTTTTTTTGTCGGCGTCATTAATCTCCTGTAGGCGGCGCGGCGCTTAAGCGCGTTCGCCTCTTATACGTCTGGCCAACTGAATGTCCTTGGGCATGATGGTGACGCGTTTGGCGTGAATGGCGCACAAGTTGGTGTCCTCGAACAGACCCACGAGGTAGGCCTCGCTCGCCTCCTGGAGCGCCATGACGGCGGAACTCTGGAAACGCAGGTCAGTTTTGAAATCTTGCGCGATCTCGCGAACCAATCGCTGGAAGGGGAGCTTGCGGATGAGCAGCTCCGTGCTCTTCTGGTAACGGCGAATCTCGCGGAGGGCGACGGTGCCGGGCCTGTAACGATGGGGCTTCTTGACGCCCCCGGTGGCGGGCGCGCTTTTCCTGGCCGCCTTCGTGGCCAGCTGTTTGCGGGGCGCTTTGCCTCCGGTGGACTTGCGAGCGGTTTGTTTAGTACGTGCCATTGCCAGACGGTGTCAAACTGAGAATGATTTCGAAGTTCCAACTCGGGTGGCATTTATGAACTCGGCGGGCCAGTCGAAACGAGCGATTGGCCGAACGGGAGACGGGCGACGCCCCTCGCACGGACCGAGCTGATAAAAAGAGACCGCGAGACCGCAGTCGGCAGCATTCTCGTACCGCAAGGAAGAAGTTCCGCTTCGCAGTTTAGATTCGAGCTCCGAAACAGATTTAACTCGATAACCAGAGAAAATGACGGGCCGCGGTAAGGGAGGCAAAGGTTTGGGAAAAGGGGGCGCCAAGCGACACCGCAAGGTCCTGCGCGACAACATCCAGGGCATCACGAAGCCCGCCATCAGGCGTCTGGCCCGTCGCGGCGGCGTCAAGCGCATATCAGGTCTCATCTACGAGGAGACCCGCGGGGTGCTGAAGGTGTTCCTCGAGAACGTGATCAGGGACGCCGTCACGTACACCGAGCACGCAAAGAGGAAAACCGTAACGGCCATGGACGTGGTGTACGCTTTGAAACGTCAAGGCCGCACCCTGTACGGCTTCGGCGGTTAAAGAAACCTCGGCAACGGCAGCAGCAACAACGAAGACAGGCAGAAAAAAAAACGGTTCTTTTCAGAACCACAAATGTTTTCGAGACAAAAAGAATGTTCGTTGGGAAAGGAGCAGAATTCTTGCGTCTTAGATTAATTGCAGTACCAGCATGCAATCGGTTTAAATTTTTTTATTAGCCCGTCATTAAAAAATAGAGAGCGAGTAGTAACTTTTGCACTAGTATTGACTGGAAGCGCGTATTTTAGGGTGCGGATATAAGTGACATAATTATGTGTCGTTTCCCGAAAGCGCGAAGGGCTTCGCTCTCAAGTAACGCAATTTATATCCCCCTCTACCTAGTTACGTGTTTACTATCAGACGCGACTTGTATATTTCATCTATTAAAAATTTCTAATTCGCTTCGATTAGCATTATAGGTATGTACACACACAGCAGACAGACAAAGGGGGATGGCTAAAGAAGAATAAGTCGCACAACTGAAAAACGTTTTATTTCATGTACGTTAGGAGAAGTTGCGATCTGTTTTGACGTGTGTCAGATTCCTTTTATTATTGGAACAAATTGCGTTAAAATCATTAAAATCGAGCGATAACTGCGGGCACATCTCGTTTGGAAGGTATTCTCTTTTAAGGGAGAAGAGCGGTGGCCCTGAGAAGGGCCGTTGTTTGTTTAATTTTTACTTTTCTCTTTCTCTTCGATCGGCTTAAGCTTTCTGCTCCGTCTTCTTCGGCAGAAGGACGGCCTGGATGTTGGGTAGGACGCCGCCCTGCGCGATCGTCACCCCGGAGAGGAGCTTGTTCAGCTCCTCGTCGTTCCGGATGGCGAGCTGCAGATGCCGGGGGATGATCCTCGTCTTCTTGTTGTCGCGGGCCGCGTTCCCGGCCAGCTCGAGCACTTCGGCGGCCAGGTACTCCATCACTGCGGCGAGGTAGACGGGCGCTCCGGCGCCCACGCGCTCAGCGTAGTTGCCCTTCCTGAGCAGACGGTGTATCCGGCCGACGGGGAACTGGAGTCCGGCCCGGCTGGACCTGGACTTTGCCTTTCCCTTGACCTTTCCGCCTTTGCCGCGTCCGGACATGATAGATTGTATTTGGGAGGAGAAGTAGTAAGGAAAGTAGTAGCGTGTGCGCCGGGCTGTGTATGCAGGGCGAGAATGAGAATTTCGACGAACGCGCTTCGAACTTATAGCGTAGAGCGTTTGCCAACGGGAGAGCGCGCGGGCCCGCTGGGCGGAGCCGGCGGTTACAACGACTCGGTATAAAAGCGCGAGGCGAATCGCTGCGATATTCACTCTTAGAAATTCCCTTTCCGATCTCGGGAGCGTTACGTCAGTCAGTCGAGTCGATTCCGAGAGTGCTGCTAGCGGTACGCCATTATCATGCCACCCAAGACCAGCGGTAAGGCCGCCAAGAAGGCGGGCAAAGCCCAGAAGAACATCTCCAAGACCGACAAGAAGAAGAAGCGCAGGAGGAAGGAGAGCTACGCCATCTACATATAAAAGGTGCTCAAGCAGGTCCACCCCGACACCGGCATATCCAGCAAGGCCATGAGCATCATGAACAGCTTCGTGAACGACATATTCGAGAGGATCGCCGCCGAGGCGTCCCGCCTCGCCCACTACAACAAGCGCTCGACCATCACCAGCAGGGAGATCCAGACCGCGGTCCGGCTCCTCCTGCCCGGCGAGCTGGCCAAGCACGCCGTCAGCGAAGGTACCAAGGCGGTCACCAAATACACCAGCTCGAAGTAGACGACAAGCGGCTACGAACAAAGCAAAAAAAAACGGTTCTTTTCAGAACCACAACTCGTCCTTATAAAAAGGAATTTTCCATGAGAAAAGCGGTTTACTTTTGCGACACACTTGCTTGCTTACTTACATAGATACATACAGACATGGCAAACTTTTAACTCTCGTCTTTTACTAGAACACCAAAGACAAACGCCACACTCTGATATTAAATACCCGTCGTTCTAATCAAACATAAAGGGAGTGAGAACAAAGAGTAAAGTAAAAACGTCTGACGATCGTGCGTGTACACGCACGCACACAAGCACACGCGCTGGCTAAAAGATTACATCACGGGTGCAAATTAGCTATGGGTAACACAATCGGATATTAAGTGAGCATTCGAGCAGAGTCGGACTGTAAAGAGTAAAGTAAAGAGCCTAAGAGCAAATCCCATTATATATCACTATTTATCATTCTCCGTCCATATGTGCTCTTGCACTAGAAAACACATTAAATGACAGTACTTTCAAGCTGGAAAGTGGCCGTTTGTCACGTTTGCTGCTGCAGAACCGCAAAACTGTTATTATTTCGCACTGGGTAACAACTGTTGCGGTAGAAAACGAGTTAAATTACATTACATACAGATTAGAAGAAAGAATGGGAGCTGTATTTTAATGCTTTCTATAATAAGTTTATTAAAGAGATTTTAGAAACAGGGTTTCTGGGAAAATTACGAAAGCTAGAAAGCCATTATCGGCGTTTGTTACGATCACCTACGGCTTAAGGCATTTAGCCTTTAAAAACCTTTTAATCTGTTTTGCTAGTTTCTGGCGGATAATTTTTATCTCGCTCTGTCTCTCACTCTCTCTCTCTCTCTCTCTCTCTCTCTCTCTCTCTCAAGCTGCTTGCGTAAAAAAATACAGTAATCCTGTCAGCTGTTAATTTCTCATCAGTGGCGTCTGAAATAGAGGTATATATTAATTGTTAATTAACGATCTTAATCATTAGTTTTATCTTTTTAATTAAAACAATTAATACACAATAAACTTAGAATTTCGTTTTAACAATAACTGAAAATATTCCAAATTAATTTAACAATATTTTACAACAATTGTTCAAAATGCCCAGCAGAAATCATAAATATGGCGACCGTGAAATATGTATTTATATAAAATCCCGCTCCTATATTGATATAGCCACAACTAACATGTGATATGCGCTAACATTTGTGGCGGTAAATTCAAACTGTCCTCAATAATTTACAATCACACTGTATGTATGTATGTATGTATGTATGTACGTAGGTATGTATTGTAGCGGACCGCATTTGCCATTATATGTATATTATTACCGATAGTCGGACTTTTGGACATTATGCTCATAATTTTCATTTTTAATCTATACTCGCATAAAGATTTCATGTTAAATGTAACTAAATGCTAATGAATATTAGTTGGAGTTTGAAAATCACGCTTCTATGATCTTTGGAACGGCCGTTCCGTCACACATATTTATTTTTGTAAAGGGGCTATCCTTTACGGGTACACTTAAGTTATGAGGGCAACATTCACAAAATAAATATCCACTTTCATGTATAATGAATGGAATTATAAAACAACTACACATTCGGTATTTGAATGTTATAATTCCATTTTTAAAATATTTGTTTGCAGCGTCTTTCTTCTAGCTATTTTATTGCAGGTAACAATATAACTTCGAATTAGTCTGATCTCAAGTAAGCATAAATTGGGACAGCCGTCAATAAATGGGGCGGTTTGGGATAAGTTTATATATTTTCGTCACGGACATTTCCGTTAAAAGTCATTAGTTCAAGAAACGAAGAACGGTTTCTTGTTGAATGGACCCTTCACACAGAAACGTGGTAATTAAATTCAAAAGTTATTAGCATCTGAGGATTAGGTAAAGGGAATTATTTCGGCTGTTTCTTAATAGGACTCATATAATTTAATTGATTTTAACTAAATATTCTCGGGCTCACAATAAATGGAGCGTGGAATTGTTTTTTAAATTGGTGCACGTGCATTGGGTTCCCACGATCCAGCACCCGTTTTTGGCCTATAAAAGCAGAAGTAAGTTGTCATGAAGGGATCATTCTTGATTCAACCATCAAGAAGCACTACCAGAGCAAGAACCCAATCACTCCCCTGTATATTGCGCTGGAGGAAACTCGGCAGCAGCTGCAGGTATACATTCACCACCCTGTATATTGCGCTGGAGGAAACTCGGCAGCAGCTGCAGGTATACATACACTCCCCTGTATATTGCGCTGGAGGAAACTCGGCAGCAGCTGCAGGTATACATTCACCACCCTGTAACTATTCCGCGCTTTTTCGTTGTTGGTTAAAGGAAATTGGGTTCCATACGTCCCATCTAAATATCTGCGTACTTGAGATCACGGCGCTCTACCTCGGCTAAGGTTTCCTGCAGTTTCCTAGCCTGAACAGGTAAATACCGGAGGTAGCTAAATTGCACTGTCTGCAGTTTAATATTGATGACAATAAAAGTATTAAACCTCTCTGGTGTTTTATTTCACGTATTTAGGTCAACTACTCTAGATCCGAACCTAAGACGATCACGAACATTCACGATAAATAAAAGCTAAAAACACAACACAAGGGTCCGTAACGCTACAGTATGTACATCTAATTCTTATGATTACTTCCGTCTGATGCTTGATAGCTCTCTCCCTCTCTGTCGGGTCTGTCAGGCTGTATGTCAGTGTTTCTCTTTCTCTCTCTCTCTCTCTCTCTCTCCCTCTCTCTCTGTATCTCTCTCTCTCTCTCTCTCTCTCTCTGTGCATCTCTCTCTCTCTCTCTCTCTCTCACACACACACACACACACACACACACACACACACACTGCCTCTGCGAAGAGCAAATCTGTTATTATTACGCACTGGGACACAGCTGTTACCAGGCCCGGACTGGGCAGGGGCGCTGGAGTGTCCAGGGCCCCCGGAGTTCCGGCAAGCCCGGGCCTCCCAGTCCTAACAAATTATATATTTTTTAACTTTTACAAATTTTAGCTAGACATGCATAGAAGGAAATTTCTTTAATCTTGGCGCCGAAAGTTATTGCGGTATACCATATAAAAATATCAAGTTTCAAGTAGCTACCTAAACATGTTTATATTTACTGTTTACACAGTACGGGCCCAGCCGTCCAGCCCGGCTGATAAGGATCGAATTATTGTCAGTTTCGATGAGTGGACTCCTTTCTCGGAAAGTGTCTAATAAGTCGTGTAATCAATCGTATATCGCATTCACAACTGTTTATTTTAAATAATGGCGAGATTAGAGCTTCCCTGTTTTGTCTGCCTTACAATTTCGCTTTGGTTTCTTTCAGTTGAAGTGGTTCGAAGACAGTTTCTTGCGGTCTTATTCGTGAGAATATATTCATACGTACCCCAAATCGCGAACCGCGTCATATTATTATTTTAAAAGCATTGTTAACGCGTCAGCTTAGTGTTGCAGTAATTTTAGTGCCATTAATAACAATAATTATCGCATTTTTTGTTATTAAAATTAAAATGGAAAAAGCCAAATATAAACATAAATCTGGTGGTCCAAAAAAAAAAAAAAACGGAAAATTCATAGCTCAAGCTGCAATCGGCTGCAAAAGATGTGAGACAAGGTAGTTCGGTTTCTTTTATGCCCGAAAATGAGTCTTGGGATAGTTCAATGTTGGAGGAAAATATTGATACATGAGCAGGAGCAGGAGCATCAAACCAATCAAGGGAATTAATCGAGAAGTCTGTTCCCGAAACTGAATATTTCCGCGAGACCAGCGTTGATCCGACGGAAGGGACATCCAAAGATGTTTTAGAAGAAAATCTCGAAGAAGATATTTATGAAAGTGACGTGGGTAAGCTAACAGATAATGACAGTGGATTTATGACATTTTTTCTGCTATAACAGCGTAAATCTGTTATTATTACGCACTCGGGCAAAATTACATTACATACAGGTTAGCAAAAAAAATGGGAGCTACATTTTAATGCTTCTATAGTTTACAGCCCGTTTATTAGAGGGATTTTAGAAGCGGGGTTTCTGGGAAAGTTACCAGAGCTATAAGGCGATTGTCGGTAATTGTTAGGATCGCTTCGCTCTTGAGGCATTTTGCTAGATTCGTGTAAGTTGGGAATTTTTCGAAATATTTACAAAAATTATGGGCAAATGTATTTCAAAATAAACAATTTCTAGCACGGTCACCGTTTGCAGCACGACCCCTAAGTAACGTTTCACGCGGGAAATTCGGCGTGGGTCCGAGAGAAACCGTTATTAAAAAAGTGTCGTGTGACTACGGTATCCAGTATTTTTTTTAATTTCCGTTTTATCCGGAAACTGCTCTATCTTTGGGAGAAAGGAAACGGAGCGTTAAATCTCCTGCCGGCGGTGCCGAGGCCGTCGCCGCCGCCGACAATTTAACCTGGGTGTCCGTAGCAAGCTGGGATCGGACGCGGTTTCAAATGGACCGAACCCGGTCGCGAAGAACGCCTTTGCCGCCGAGGAACCGACCGTCCGATCGACTCGAAACGCCGCAGGGAAACATCCCGTACATACAGCTTCCCGACGGCGACGCTTCCGGAGCGGTCGGCGTGCCGGCGTCGCCGCTCCCCGGCTTCGAAGCGCGCGGTACGCAGGCCGCTGTCACCTCTCACGCGAAATAACAAGCGGTTCGGCCGTTCTCCCGGACTTACGCCGTTGCGTTCTTGGTCCAGGCTGCGGAGCGCTTGTTCCTCGTACGTAACGAACGGCGGAGACGTCCAAAATAAGGAACCGGCGCCCGCCGCCGCCGTCGAACTCCAAAGCGTGCGGACACGAAAGTTGCAAACTCCCGGCCGCTAGTGCGAGCCGCAAAATTTTTCGGGGTTTCTGTCGTCGGTACGTTCGCTCGGATAGGCTACAGCCGGTTCTAGTCCGCGGTTTGGTATTGTTAAAACGGTTCGAGAGCTGTTCAAACGCACAAGACATTCGAAACGCGAAAGCATCAGCGTAAAATGGCAGATACAGCGGTAGCAGCGCCGGCGGCGGCATCCACCGCTCCCGCGTCTTCTCCCTCCTCCGGAAAGAAATCAGCGGGCCAGAAGAAAACCGCGTCCGGCAAGGGCGGCGCCCGCGCGAAGCCTTCGCATCCCCGCACCTCCGAAATGGTCAACAACGCGATCAAGAGCCTGAAAGAGCGCGGCGGATCTTCCCTGCAGGCGATCAAGAAATACGTCTCCGCGAATTACAAGGTGGACGCCGAGAAACTGTCCCCCTTCATCAAGAAGTACCTGAAGGCGGCCGTCGCATCGGGCGCCCTCGTTCAGACCAAGGGCAAAGGCGCTTCCGGTTCGTTCAAGCTCGCAGGCGGCGGCGGTGCCGGTTCCGGTTCCGGCAAACCGCCGGCCGAAAGGAAGACCGCGTCCAAAGCCGCCGCGAAATCCGGAAAGGCGGGAGCGGGTCGCGGCCGCCCCAAAGGATCCGCCGCCTCTCCCAAGAAGACGAAGAAAGCCGCCGCGGTCGGAGGCGCAGCCGAGAAAAAGACCGCCGCCAAAGGCAGAAAAGCGGCCACCGCCGCGCCCGCCTCCGAGAAGAAAGCCGCCGCTTCCAAATCCAAGAGCCCCTCTAAAGCGAAGAAGACGACCAAGGTTCCCACCAAGAAGCCGAAAGCTCCCAAACCGAAAAAGGCAAAAGCACCCGGCAAAGCGGCCGGCGCCGCCGCCAAGAAGGCCACCCCGAAGAAGAAGTGAGCTAACGTCGCCCCGCCCCTTCTGCATACAAATGGCCCTTTTCAGGGCCACAAAGTTATCTCACGCAAAAGATATCCACGAGAAGCGAGTGTATTTGGTCGTTCCTTTTTCATATCCTGGCACCAAGTCTTGGCCCGCTTACCCAATAAATTAGAGAAGGGTTACTACCTACCTATCCGCTTTGCATGTCAAAAGGAGGTCGAGTACTGAACACTTCCAAGCTAAGAATGTAATTAGGGCACGGGACGCGCGCTAATGCCGCACATTCCATTAAAAATACCTTCATTATAAAATATATATATATTTTTTTTCGGATTTAAGCACGGAGATTAGCAGCTCATTCGCCATTCCCCTTGGAAAACTTTTCTCTAACGAAATTGTGGTTCTGAAAAGAACCGTTTTTTTTTTTTTTGTCGGCGTCATTAATCTCCTGTAGGCGTCGCGGCGCTTAAGCGCGTTCGCCTCTTATACGTCTGGCCAACTGAATGTCCTTGGGCATGATGGTGACGCGTTTGGCGTGAATGGCGCACAAGTTGGTGTCCTCGAACAGACCCACGAAGTAGGCCTCGCTCGCCTCCTGGAGCGCCATGACGGCGGAACTCTGGAAACGCAGGTCAGTCTTGAAATCTTGCGCGATCTCGCGAACCAATCGCTGGAAGGGGAGCTTGCGGATGAGCAGCTCCGTGCTCTTCTGGTAACGGCGAATCTCGCGGAGGGCGACGGTGCCGGGCCTGTAACGATGGGGCTTCTTGACGCCCCCGGTGGCGGGCGCGCTTTTCCTGGCCGCCTTCGTGGCCAGCTGTTTGCGGGGCGCTTTGCCTCCGGTGGACTTGCGAGCGGTTTGTTTAGTACGTGCCATTGCCAGACTGTGTCAAACTGAGAATGATTTCGAAGTTCCAACTCGGGTGGCATTTATGAACTCGGCGGGCCAGTCGAAACGAGCGATTGGCCGAACGGGAGACGGGCGACGCCCCTCGCACGGACCGAGCTGATAAAAAGAGACCGCGAGACCGCAGTCGGCAGTTCCAATCGAGAAGTCGAGCGGAACACTCGTGTGCCTTCAATACGTTAAGATGGCAGACCACGAATTTAGAGAAGCCAAGACAAGGAACCAACGCCGAGCCACCGCTGCAGCCTCCGCCGCCGCCGTTGCCGCCGCCAGTTCCGCCTCCACCGCCGCCTCCATTCCCAGCGCTACCTCCGCCGCCGCCGCCACCGCCGCCGCCACCGCCGCCGCCACC
>JABXWE010067629.1:0-14042 GCA_014611495.1 Limonius californicus | reverse complement strand
TTCCATATTTATACAAATACACACAAAGGGGACGTAACTTCAAATCAAAATAATGCCAATTATTACTATTAAGAGCAGTTGTTCTGATGTAAACAAAATGCACTGGATATATTTTTAAGACACTTTTAATTAAATTAAACACTCACAGTTCAACACACTGTATTTTCACCAAGAAACTATAGTCACAAAACACACTAGTCGCACTATATTTCGCTTTTCAGATCGCACTTCTTGCTCCTAATTCAAACTTTGTAATTGTCTAACTCTCGGTTATCTCCCGTATTTGTACCACACGTCCTCGGTGTGTAGAACATATTCGACAACTCTTGAAATTACTCGTATCTTCCAGACAAGCGATCACGCAGCAGAACTTTTCCAGAACATGCTCTAGCCCTGCTACTCGCTACAAGATGGCGTTGTATACTTCGATTAACCAAGCATAATTGATGTTTTTGCGTAATTCCGCCGCAGCCCACAAGATGACGTTGTACTACTGTAGCTTCGCCACGTCCTGCACTCTACTCTACTCTCCGCAAAATGTCACTACTATACATTTAGCATGATCGTAAGCAGTCGTAACAATACGTAACGCACAGCACGCGCATCGGCTATTTCCGCCACAATGAAATGTCCTTGACACTTGCCCGTAAGTTTTTTTATTATTATTATCGTTATCCTCGTTTGTACCGTTTGCGCAGTGTCGAGGCGGTGTGGGGCAAGGCTAAGCTAGCACCAACCGAAATTGCGAACGGAGCGGAGTCCACCCCCGCACCCTGCGCCATAGATATCTCACTTGCCGGCTAGTCCAGTACGAAAATTTGCGCGTAATTCAAAACTACAATATGTTGGTATGATGAGCTAACTAGGTCTTGGCCATTGGGACTTAGTGGAGAAGTCAGTGTGGCCCTTACGCTAAAAAGTTTGGAGACCCGTGCATTAGATAAAGCTACTGGTGGTTCTGTTAACAACACCACAACAGCAGCCCATGAGAACAAGGTGAAGTCGTATGCGAAACCCAATGTCACGTCATTTACGGAAAGAAAATTAGGAAATAAAAGAAAATACTCAAAAAAGACTCAAGGATTGAAACTTGTGTATTATAATTATTTGACTACTAAGATCTATTACATTATTTAACGTTGTTACTGATCTGTTCGGAATGGGACTTTTGAACGCGGCCGTTTGAACGCGGCCGTTTGAACGCGGCCATTTGGACGCGGAGACGTTTGAACACCGGGAAGTTTGAACGCAGGGACGTTAGAACGCAGGTACTTTCGAACGCAGGGACGTTTGAACGCATGTAAATATATATATATGTACTTGAAATTGTGTAAAAATATTGTACAGCGGTACCATAATCTATACAAATATAATACGGATAGGAATACGAAATATAATCTACTGGCTTATAATATTAAATTATCTTAAAATCATAACCGCACACGATGCAAAAATCTAAATATTGTATAGCGGTGCCATAATCTATACAAATATATTACGGATAGGAATACGAAATATATAGTACTGGCTTATAAGTAATAATATTAAATTATCTTAAAATCATAACCGCACACGATGCAAAAATGTATATATACAGGGTGAATAAAAAGTAAGGAACATCGATGCTACAACCTTAAATAATAACTTTACGAAAAAAAGTTTCTAACAAAAGTTTCCTATCAAGTTATTTGCCACAATTTGGCGTTTTCACCTGCTACAGATATTGCTCGTATATGCTCGCGGATACGAATTTTTATATTTTCCAAATAGTCTGGTCTGTTTGTATACACTGTACTTTTAAGATGGTCCCATAAAAAGAAGTCAAGCGGGTTTCATTTTTTTTCGATTGTCATATGTTTTAGCTATAACGTCATCGACATTTTTTTTAAATATTAACCTATACTTTTTATGGCATGGCCAGTTAGTGCTTTTTATTCTCTATACAGCCATGTAAAAATATCATACATTTGCATAATAAAAATTTCAAGAACAATCACGATAAACATTTATTTTCGTCACGGGCAACATTTTTCGTCAGGTACACTTATTGCAAGATAAACAAAAGGCAATAGTAGGCAATTGTTAGAAAATGTTTAAAATTGAACAACTGCAAATCTGTAATGTCAATTCGGTGACAGTTAGTATTAATAAGTGATTAAAATTTAGTCGTACGTTTAACAGAAACTGAACGTATCGAAATTTTGATGATGATCGGATACCGTGATAAAAAGAACTCACGACGATGCGTGCGCTTTATTTAATACTGCACATCCAAATCGTGAACCTGTTACACGGTCCACTGTAACCAAATTAATAGAAAAATTAGAGAAATAGGTATGCAGTATTAATCAGAAATTTTCAAAATGTGCATTCATTGTATAAAATTGTAAAAATATGCCATTGCATATGCAAATATGCAAATGGCTAATTATCTCTAGCCTGTTTATTCACCGTATTCTGTTTTCTCTTATTTTAACGGTTTACCTAAATGTATTTAGCGTTATAGGTAAATCGATAATCGCTTCCTTCTTATTGAAATTTATTATTAAAATACATATATCCTTAGCAATTCTTCACATTTACAATTGAAACGGTTAGTAGTTGTTCGCGCCATAGGATACGGTTGAAAGCGGCACTTTATGACCAAAGGGCATTCCAGGCCACTTTGGTGGGTCGTTTTTAAAATTTATTATTTTATTGTATTTAAGAAGTTTACTTAAAATATTTTTAGGTTTTTATTGCTTCAGTGTGTTGCGAATTGCTTTTGGAACATTTTATTTTGCTGCATTTCCGGATCTACGTTTTTATTACTTTATTTACTTTTTCCTACCACCGTTGCGGGTTTTTTCTTCTTTTATGTTTACCGCTTTGCTTGAATTTTTAAATTCTTCTGATTTGCCGCTTTGCCAATAACATGATTCATTACCCCACCATTTTTTGTGCTTCCACAGGAAATGTCGTTTACAAGATATGTTTTCATTATTTTTCCTTTAAACTAAATCGAATCGAAGTTCGCTTTAGTGAGTACCTACTAATTTTACTGCGAAATTGGAAATTTTAAGTAAGAAGGGTATGAAGAAGTTTAGTAGTGATGGGTTTTTGTACGTGTTCGACCGAACAAGTGCATGTAGAACTAAAAAATTTTGGAGATGTGATCGAAGGAGCATTGACGGTAAAGTTCGCTGCAAAGCTCGCCTCCACACTTGTGAAAATGTGATTGTGAAAAGGCTGGCTGAGCATTGTCACGACAGCTCAGCCGCTCAAGTTGAGGCAGAAATGATAAAAACTTGCATAAAGAGAAGAGCGGAGGATACAATGGAACAACCGGCTCAAATAATTAATACGTGCGTGGTTGGATCTTCGCAAGGTGCGCAAGTTGCTTTGTCTAAGCATGGAGCACTAAAGAAGATGATCAGGAGGAAACGTAACAAGTTGAATGCTGCACCACCCGCACCTCTAAAAGTAGAAGACCTAATAATCCCAGAGCAATACAAAATCTACATGGTAAATAGTGTTCCAGAAAATTTTTTGCTCAGCGACAGCGGACCGGTGCCAAATAGAATCCTGATATTTGGTCGGCAGCAAAACTTAAAGGTAATTAGGCCATAATAATTTCTAAATAATTTCTGTAGTATATTGCTTCGTTTTTTACCTTTTAACTGCAGAAGTTAGAAATGTGTGTTGGTTATATTTTTTTTATTATAATAATACAATATTTATTTATTTTCCTATGATATAAATCGATATTGTACGGAAAACTTGTCAACAGAATACAAAATAACATATTAGTTAATTTCAAGACATACCACAAATAAATACATGTAAATTAAGAGGTGGTAGTTAGACAACTGCAATTAACCGATTTCAAAATTAAAAAGAAACATTTTATCAGAGAATTTCTCGTTCTACAAGAACCTATTAAAAAATACACAGAGTACTTTTAAAAATTATAGTTGGTATTTGTTCCTGTTAAACGAAATGTGCTAGGATGGTGAATTGTACATCATAGAACCCGTTTCCATATAATTATACAAATAAAATAATGACAATAAATAATGGATAATTAAACATCTCCATGTTTAATTTGTTCAACATAAAAAATGTGCGAAACAAATGTAATTTAAAAAATTTCTTTAATGTAAAATAGGAATAAAATCTATGCGTGTTAACGCTATTGTTGTTGCAGGTTCTCAAGGAATCAAAACATTGGTTTGTTGACGGAACCTTTACATCGGCACCACAATTGTTTCATCAGGTGTATGTCATCATGGCTCAGAGGTTTGGATGTGTTCATCCAGTGGCTTACGTTCTATTACAAAATAAACAAGCGGTATCTTACTCCCTGATGATTTCTTAGTTAAAGGAATTGGAACCTAGCTTAAATCCTAATAAAATATCCTGCGATTATGAACTTGCCGCTATTAACGCCTTCAAAGATGGGTTTCCTAATGCAGAAATACTTGGGTGTTTTTTTCACCTAACAAAAAATTTGAAGAAGCACCTTGGTCAACTGCATTTATTGGGGCGTTACAAAAACGAAGCCAATTTCGCCGTATTAGCCCGAATGGTAACATCTTTAGCATTTGTACCAACTGAAGACCTGGATGATGTCATAGATCGGTTAGCAGACGAGTTGCCCCCAGAATTGCAACCACTTCTTCAATGGTTTGAAGATGCTTACGTCGGACGGCCGAATCGACGAGGAAATGGTAGACGCCCTCTTATTTTTGCACCAAATATTTGGTCGGTTTATGACCGTGTCCTGAACGGCACGGATAGAACTAATAACCACGCCGAGGCTGCTCACAGGCGATTACAAACAGAATTGGCTATGGATAATCCTGTCATTTGGAAATTTATAGATGCACTAAGAAAAATTCAATACGGCAGAGATTTAGTTTTAGAACAGCTTGTTGCGGGACACTCACCTCCACATAAATTAAAAAAATACATTGATGCTGATACGAGACTCCACAGAATCGTAGCGGATTATCGTAATCGTGATATTATGGATTACTTAAGAGGTATATCCCATAATTATGAAATGAATCCGTAATTTTAAGTTATTTTAATATTATTTTTAATATTATTATTGTGATTATTATTGTTCATTATTTAGTTTGCATTAGTATTATTTATACAGGGCGTCCTGAAAAGTTCTTGCCGTATGAGAAACTTATATTATATAATATTTACCAAAAAAATCCACTGTTCATAAAAAGTTCTGCTTTCTGAGGCGATAATATTGATTTATTGAAACTTCAGATAACAAATTAACAAAAGTATAAAAATTCAAATTTGCCCAGAGAGAAGTAGGTACTCTTAATTTTTATTTTAGAGCAAAATGTAATAAGATGTTATTTAGAAACATCTGTGCTCAAATACAAAATTTCAAATCAATGTACCGGGTGCCATCAAAAACCCCGCGCCAAGCTTTCATTAGCTGTGGGTTCTAAAATGATATTTTTTTTAAATAACTACATACAGTATGTTTAAAAATATGATAATATAAATCTGAAATTAATAATATGTAACAAGAGTTTTAAGACGCTTATTATACGCAAGTGGAATAAGTTGCTATAGTTTTGATAGGTATTTGAATTATTAATACTTCAATATTATCGCCTCAGAAAACAGAACTTTTTTTATGAACAGTGAATTTTTTTGGTAAATATTAAAATAAATACGTTTCCCTTACGGTAAGAACTTTCCAGGACACGCTGTAGATAAACGTTAACATATTTTATTTTTATTGTTTATAACTATTATATTAATTATTTACTTGACTAATATGTAACTTTTGTAATTTATAATTTGTTCATACAATAAATAACATTTTTTAAATATTTGCGTTAACTACATTACCTATTCAATCCCATTTTTTTCACAGATGTAGTTGTTTACCGCAAAATTTAATTTTTTTAAATATTATTTTTATAATTTCTACTTTAGATTCGAAATTTAAATTTAAATCATTTTACGTGTCCGAGTGCGTCTTCGCAAATCAAAGCGGTAAAGAAAAATGTATTAACTTTATTTCTTACTTTTGAATAAACCTGTATAACTCCATTTAATATCGGAAAAGGAATTCTTAAATTTTCACGTTCAACAAGAAGCCGCAGTAGACATTTTCATGAAAAGATTTTTTTTTTAAATTTATTCACAAAAGTTAAACTATTTCTTTACTTGAGTTCATGGATACCGAAGATTTAAAATACACAGTTAATTGTGTTCGTATAGATTTAATTTTGGTATGACAGAAACAAACGTGGTCTGGACTAATAAACGACAATTACCGCGATACTCCTAATGTGTACTGTATAGAGTGTCGCAAAATTGAGTACCCATAACTATACTAAGGAGCAGAGAATTAAAAAATAATTATGGTTTCTTTAATAAACTTATGGTCTAGACAGCTTCGTTAAGAAGTAACAGCCCCCTAAATTGGTAAATATTTTCAAAACCGACAAGAGTATCTAATAAATTTCTTTTTTTAGTGTTTGTTGTTTTAGTAAACCCACACCTTTTAGCATAACCCATGGTCAGAAATTTCTTTTATTTGAGGTAGTTTTGGCGGGTTGGGGGCGACTTCACCCCTTATTTTTTAACGAACGGGATTTTAAAAAAGGAACTTGAAATTTAGATTCTAATGTAAAAATACAGAAAATAAGTCCTCTTGTTTCTTTTTGATAAGTTACCGTTATCGAGATTTTCACGTCTAAAGCTTTAGTTTTAGGCTTTGATAGAAAAAATAAGTGAAGCTATGGATTTAAGCATTATCAGCCTGAAGTTTTGCAAATGATAAACTGTTGTTTCCTCTGCTGTCTAAAAAATCTTATCAGGGTACCCCCTTTAGGGGCTGTTACTTCTTAATGAAGCATTTTACACCATAAGTTTATTAAAAAATCCTTAATTATTTTTAAATGTTCTACCCCTCAACCCTAGTACAGTTTTGGGTACTCAATTTTGGTATACCCGCGTCCAACCGTCCATGCGTTCAAAGGTACCTGCGTTCAAACGTCTCCGCGTTCAAGCGTCCCTGCGTTCAAACGTCTCCGCGTTCAAACGGCCGCGTTCAAACGGCCGCGTTCAACCGGCCGCGTTCAAACGTCCTAGACCGATTCCAGCAGATATATTCTTGAGTAGGGTGCGAATTTGTTATTACTATTACTTGTTTCAGTTATTGGCTTATTTGTTATTTTCCTTGCTCATTAGCACGGTTAGTATTGTGAATGTAAAAGACAATACGTAACTAGCGAAATAATGATTGGCTTTTTGTGCTTTTCGTTTGCTTTAGAATTCTAGAAAATGTATACGTTAGTATTTGTGTCTTCTCATTTAGATATTTTCCCCTGTTCATCTATCTATTAAGATGGTATTTTGTTAGGACCTTCAAACAACTCAATCATTTTAAAGCTTATCTCAAGTGTCTTTTAAAGTTTGAAGTAAACAGGCGTTAAAGTCGCAATTGCAAAAATGGTTGCAGCCTTAATTGTTAACCTACACAATTCAGCAAAATACATTGAATTGGATATTTCCTATTATTTCCTGAAACCATTTTAAAATTCGTTGTTAGGAACCACACCTAAATTTTGTGAGGGTGTGAAATTGCTAAACACAAATTTGACCCAATGAATTTTACTTGTACCTGGTTATGTCAAATTATTTTGAGGTTGGTGCAGTGGTTGCGGAGATATGAGTATCGATAATTTTCCTGATCACAATCCATCCTCCTGCTGTTAATTTCGGAAGGTAAAAACCTGCAAGAAAACCTCAACGAATTCTTGCTGTAACAAAAACATTCGATTAATTGATTATGTAAACTTGAGTAATTGTAAAAGTAAGTCGCATCTACTGTGATAGTTAGATAAGAGATTTAAATGTAAGTTCTTGCCATCATCAATTAAGTTGCAGCTTCATTTACCCAATTAACTTTATGCAGCAAAGTTATTCGCAAAGAGCTTCTGAACCTTCATTTATCGTAGTTGCTAAATCCGGATTATATGTTACTGTAGTTCCTTAAAATGTGCGCTGATTTTCTATGCTATCTAATTGCAGCAATTATGTAAGAATTCTTGTAGAATCTCAAGTGTGTTAAGGTATGGAGGCGCGCCAAGACAATTTCCATATTCAAAAGGAGGAGTAAATTGTTATCTGTTAAAATGCACTAAACTCAACATATGAGTAGAAATGTTTGTTTTTTTTTCTGAAACTGAAAAGAAAATGCGAGTTAAGAGTTCGAAAAGGTTTAACTTTTAATATAGTGTACTACGTGACTTGTTGAAGGGCACTGTCATGCATGGTATGGAAAACTTCTGAGACATTCTAAATATATTGTAATATGCTGATAATCAAATGATGTGAAAGTTAAATGAAATAAGGTCCCGACAAACGTATCTTGAATACAAACTACTTTATGATAGGAAATCAAGGACTCAATGAGAATGCTAGATTGGGAATTGTGGAGTAACAAAGTAACTAAGTTGATTACGAAGATCGTATTATGGTATGACTTCCGACGAAACTTTTAAGTATGAAGCTAAAAGATGGAAATTAATAAAACGACGATATTTCCAATCGTAGCATAAGACAGATAATAGATCTAAATAGAAGAGATTTGGTATGGATACGTTCGAGGAATGAGAAGAGAAGGACACTTATTTCGAGAACTCATTACATGCATGCATATTTTTTTGGTCTTTATGGTTATTTTCTTCCAACACCAGAACAGGTTGGTTTCCCCAAACTAAGAGATAGGAGTAGGCAATCTCTTTCCAAGGAAGAAAATTTTTTAGTCCCAAGGGAAAATTTTTTTACTTCAAAAAGACATCGGAAAAAACAGGTGTTATTTTAAATTTTTGTGGCAGAAGATTTAGAGAAACGTTTCCTGTCATTTTCTTCACGTCTTCAGGCATATCTTCACGACGGATAGTTCACCGACATCAACTCACCGACTGGAAATTCACCAATCGGAAAATTTGCCGCATGGAAAATTCACCGACCAGCCATTCGCCGAAAGGCAAATTCACCGATTCTACAATTGATCGCCGATGATTTATTTATTATGATTTATTTATTAAAATTTATTATTACGATATAAAAATATCTAGGTATCTACTAAAAATTAAAACAGTATTATTTACGAATAACATATTTGAAAAATTATGTTAATGAGCAGAATAATTACCATAATATTACCTACTCACAGAAAAACAAAGTTTATCTAATGCATTTATTTAGAAATTACATATTTGCAAGATTATGTTGAGCAGAATAATTACCTACTCATTAAAAATCAGCACATTTCAATATTTTAGAGATATTGACAATACGTTATAATACGAAATAAATTAATGTGCTTAAATAGTTTTCCTCGTTTCATGGTTTTTAATAAATAAATCGGTTAATTTTCCTTTTGACGAATTCCGGGTCGATGAATTTTCCATGCGGCAAATTTAGCTATCGGTGAATTTTTCAGTCGGTGAGTTATTATCGATGAACCTCCCGTTGGTGAATTGCTGTTAGTGAACTTTCCTAGAACCCTTCATCACTACTTTCCATCACTGCTCTAATTAAAAATGTAAAACTGCGTACAATATTACAATTTTATGAAATCGTTTTAGACAATTTAGTTTGTTTAATGTTTGCTTACAATCCGCGTCCTAGTTACCGTAGATACAACCGTGCGTCGTCGCCGTCGCGTTAATTTTCAGTAAAAATAAATGTAATAAATGAGGAAAGCTTTAATGTAAGGGGTTTATGGAGTACCATACACCCAGTAGCGGTCAGCATTTTTACTCATCCTGTACATAGAGGGAGCTTAATCCAATTTTTAATTAGTAGCAAGTTTTATGTAATTGTAGTATCAATTATAATTGGTTGAAAATAATTATTTTCACAGATATCGACAACTGTAAGTACAGTTGCCTAAATAGCAGTAGTCGTAAAAGAGTAACTACATTTCCAAATACTTTGCCAGAAAAAGAAAATAACAATACACGTTCACAGAAAATGCTGTTTCTTTCTGAAGATGATGTTATAAAATTGCCTCAGTATACCGTTGTAGAGGACTGTATAATAAAATATACATGGCTGACGAATCACGCCAGTCTATTAGAAAAAATCTAGAAAAAATTTTCCAAAACCATTTGCAGTCCAGGTTAACTACCACACGATCAAATAAATTTAGATAGATCCAAGAGCTTTGTAGTTTACTTCTCTGACGACAGAACGAATTCAAAGCGGAAACCTCGGCGAAGTTGAGTTGCATTCCCGATATCATGCATCGTTTATCCTAGTATCGTTTGCAGTTGAGCTAAATAGCGAAAGCACATTTTGAAAGTAGCGGCAGAATAGTCTTTATAACACAGTCTTTGCATTCAGCTGTCTGCTGTTAATTTTTTATCTGTAATACAGTAAGTTGGCATTTTATTATTGAGCTGTGTGCTCTTTATTGATACTCTTTGTGCCTAACTAATTATTGAGTTGTATGTTTCCAATTGTTATTAGAGCTGTGTGTTTGATTACGGTACTGTACACACCTAATTAAATATAGAGCTGTGTGCTCCTATTTTACTTTTTAGTGCTCTGTATTCAATAATGGTATTGTGCATTTATTAATCTACAAAAAACTAGAAGAAAACATTACAGTAACGCAGTTTGGGTTCAGAAGTAGATTAGGTACCAGAGAGGCTCTATTCAGCATACAAGTCCTAATACAAAGAACGCGAGATATTAACTGTGACATCTACGCATGCTTCATAGATTTTGAGAAACGTTCGAGAAAGTTCGCTATCAAAAGCTTTTAGAAACGCTTAGAACATCAAGTATCGACGACAAGGATATACGTCTAATAAGGAACGTATACGCAGATCAACGAGTAATAGTCCGGTAGAACAGAAGACATCAACTAAATTTAGGATAAAAAGAGGAGTGAGACAAGGCTGCATACTATCACCATTACTCTTCAATGCTTACTCGGAGGAATTATTTGCGTTAGCTCTTCAGGATATTACTGACGGTGTCTCTATCAATGGCGAAATAATTAGCAACATGAGATACGCCGATAACACCGTACTTATAGCTGATAGTGCTGAAGGACTTCAAAGAATAATCGACCGAATAACTAATGTAAGTGGGCAATATGGAATGAAACTCAATAACAAAAAAAACAAAAATTATTGTTATAAGCAAAAAGAACACCCTTTTATGATAATAACACAGAACTCCAACACTCAGAAAAAATCTCTTATTTTGGCTGCAATCTCAACAGGGACTGGGGCCATTCGCAAGAGATAAAAATACGAATAGAAAAAGCCAGAGGGGCCTTCAACCGTATAAGAAAAATCCTACGTAACATAAAACTCAGATGCTACATATTCTCTATACTATATGGCGCTGAAGCGTGGACAATCACCGAAGCTTCCTGCAAACGCTTACAAGCCTTTGAAACGTGGTGCTATCGCCACATGCTCCGTATATGATGGACCCACCACACAACCAATGAAACAGTAATGCAAAAGATACAGAAAGAGCACGAAATATTAACAACAGTAAAAGCTAGGAAAGTAGCATATTTCGGACACGTAATGCGCAACGACAAAAACCGCCTGCTGCAGTTAGTCCTTCAAGGAAAAATGAAAGGTCCGGGTCGCAGACGGATCTCCTGGCTGAAGAATCTTAGGCAGTGGACCGGAATTACTTCTGCCACACTGTTTCGCTCAGCCGTTAATAAAATCATCTGGACAAATGTAATCGCTAACATCCAAAGAGGACAACCACTAGAAGAAGAAGAAGAATTGTGCATACGTAATTAAATTGATATTTGTGATAAGTTGTTGGAAGATAAAACTACAGATCACAGCTGCTTGCTCTTAATGTATTATCTGAGCTTTGAGTCCTTATGTTATTGTAATTAATTAAATATTGCGCGGTTTGTTCATTTACGGTACTTGTGTGTACTTTGTCAAATATTCACTTGTATTTTATCGTGGGTATTGTTGTGTATTTTATTATTAAAGTTGTGTGCTCCGGAATAATATTGTGTGTTTGGAAACTATTATTTGAGTCATTTACTTGTTGCTAATGTATTACATAGACCTAAAATAGTTATTAGGTAATACGGTGATTTCCATTGGGTGTTCAATATTTTAAGGAACTAATTTAGTTGCAACATTATTGGCAATACCTACGGTTCCCAGTAAATAAACCTATGCTATAATTTATAACTAATCAATAAATGTTGTTAATATGATTTACGATTATCAAAAAAGCGCTTCAATCGCAGCGCGTGAAAAATGATTCTATCCAAAACAGCGCCATCAAAATCGTCGGTTATCAAAATACACTTGTCATAAACATCGCTGACAAAACTAGTGCCATCAAAAATACCGCGGGTCATGAATGATGTCAAAAATAGTGCGAATTTTAGTTATTGAACTGAAAAGAATCAGAGAAAATAAATCAAATTTTAAATTACTATTTTTGCCAGGCGCTATTTTTGACAGCGCTATTTTTGACGGCACCACTTCCGAAATGCTTTTGTTAGTGAATACCATAATATACATGTACGTCGTTTTCCACGATCATCATCAGTCATATGCAAAAAGCTAGGAAAAAGAAGACGTAAAATGGTATAATGGAGTATATATACAGGGTGACATAATAGTGCGATTTTGTTTCCTAACGTCTTTATTATAGTAGCTTGGAGAAAACTTAACCTAAAATTATTAATTACTATACAGGGTGTTTTGTTTTAGTGGACCAATGGACAACTTCTTTATTTTAATACAACATCCCATATACTACATTTTTGGATTTCCTATTTTTATATCTTTACAACGGTATAGAGTTTTAGGTGTCTAATGCTAATCGTTTCGGTAATAATTAACTTTGTCTTACATTTTGAAAAAGTGATGGACTTTGAAATAATTTTGCAGTTTATACAGACAAATTTTCAAATAAGTGTCGTACTGTTTAGAATTTAAATATCTAGTAGAGGATGTTCCTAACTTACAACAACATTCAATAAAATACAATTCCTAACATTTAATTTTTTTTAAATGGAATACTCTGTATATTGTATACAACATCGTAACAGGTGACGAAACTTGGATATATTCGTATGAACTGGAAACTAAGCAACAATCCACTGTTTCGGTGTTCCAGGATGAACCGAATCCCACAAAAGTTGTTCGGTCATAAAGCATTTCCAAGAAAATGATCGCTTGTTTCTTCGGTTGTACTGGACATGTCGCAACCATTCCCTTAGAGGATCGAAGAACAGTTAACACTGAATGGTATACAACAATATGCTTGCCAGAAGTTATCAGCGAAATCAGGAAAAACAACCAGAAACGTCGCATTATTCTTCATCATGACAGTGCCAGCTCTCACACAGCACGTCAATTAATTGATTATTTAAAGACGAACATTTCGGAAAACAATAAAACAGTTTGTTCCAAAAAAATATTTCTTCCTAGTTTTTGTTAAAACTTAAAAGGCTGCCCTCGTATTTGGCTTTTTATTGTTCGATGCAACCTAATTTTTCATAAGATTTGTTATAATCACACTGTGCAATCTTAAAAACGGTGATTATTGTAACAACAATAAATTGTTATAAAAATTTAGCTGTGTTTAGCGTATGCTAAATTTCAGAAGATTATAATAAATCCTATGAAAAATTAGGCAAAAAAACCATAAAGTATACTGAAAAATAGTTAAGGTCATTTTAATCCGTAAAGAGTACAATACAGGGCGCCCTCTAGCGACTACAGTAAAACAGTGTCCGTAAAAATCCCCGTATACCAACTTTTAATGCAATACATTAAAAAATATTAAAAAATACAACCTGCATTTCGAAAACTAGCGTTTGTCGACCTATGTTTATCAAAAAAGTTTTGTATTAATTTTCCAGTCCAATCGAGTGTTAAAGTCCTGCTATAAAAAACTGAAATACCCTGTGTGTGTGTATATTTGTGAGTGTGTGTGTGTGTGTGTTTATATATGTATGTATGTATGTGTATATATATATATATATATAT
>JABXWE010067621.1:0-12913 GCA_014611495.1 Limonius californicus | reverse complement strand
GTGTAATGTTTGAGTGAGTCCCTGGGTGTAGTTTTTACAGTTGCCTCTCTCGAAACTGCTTGCTTTTGGCAGATTCTTTAATATTGCGTCATATGGCGAAATTTCCCAAATCGGTACTTTAGGCGACATTGTCTAAATTTTTGAGAAACCGAATATTCGCCTTTCTCGGACATACCGTGAATGGTACCGCACAAAACGAAAGTAATTACGATTGGTAAATTACACTTATTCGGACGCCCGGGGGTAATTTTAAATCTACGTAACACTCACGTCGAGAGCTGGAGCCTGACTTCCCTCTTTTCCCCGTACTTAAGAGTGTGAAGACTCGGATTAATGCTGCATTTGAAGGAATCTAAATACCGTTGCGCATACAGAGTGCGTTCAATAAAAATAAACGTCGCGCATACAGGGTGCGTTCTATAAAAGTGACTGAACGTCGCAGACTCTGGTCTTCTATTCCAAAACTTCCAATAGCGGGGAATTATGAGCTCAATTTGCTAATGTGTGTGTGAATTTGAAAGGCCTCGAGTGTATCCAATTTACGTTTATCATGACAAATGTGTAAAATGTTATTATATTATTTGATGGCAGTGCATAATTGTGTTCTAAGAAGTGTTTAGTATAGTTGTTGTGTAATGTGTTCTTTGTATCTGGTATTAAAATGTTTGACTGTTTAACCTATGTATGCACAATTACACTGTGAACAGCTTAATTTGTAAATACCTGATTATAACAAATTTTAGTTCTATTTTTTGCGCTGTATAAGGTGTTGCAAGTGCTTTTTGTTGTTTTATATACATTACTTTAAATGTACTTGTTTCGATTATAATTCTAGTATTTTGTTCTAATATATCACCAAAATAAGGAATTCAAATATATTTAACATTTTCAGAGTGGTCTTTAGAATACATTCCTTGAATTGCTAATTCATCATTTATCTTTTTGATTAGTGTGTCTATAAGTTTTGTGTTGTATCCATTACTGTGCGCAATTTGTTTAATAATCAAAGCCGCTTTGGTGTAATCATTCTTACTTAGAGAAACTGTTAGAGCTCTACGTATCAATGACGTACAGGGTGCTAATTTGTGTTTCATGGTGATATGTGTCCTGAGGTATTGTGATATTTGTGTAGTGTATGTTGGTGGGGTTACGGTGGAACACCTGCATGCGTGAGGAAAATGTGGAGTTAGTTGCTAAACTGTACAGGTGTAGGCTTGTGGTGTTTATTTGTGGGAAATAAAATATAAAACCTATTTCTGATTTATTACGATACCCGCAAATATGACAATTTGTTTTGTAGGTTTTTCATAAATTGAGAATTCAAGTTTGTTTTTGGAGTTAATGTTTATGTTTATGTCTAAATAATTAGTACATCTGTTGGGTTCTGTTTCTAATGTAAAGTTGATGTTTGAGTGTAGAGTTAGGAAATCACCAATAAACTCAAATGAAATATTAAAACATGCTAAACTATCATCAACGTAACAAAATATAATTTTCGAAAATTGATTTGAATCAAAAATTCGTTCTTCTAAATATTTCATGAATATATTAGCTAATCGTGTTGAAATTTTAATAAAAATATTATTTAATAAAGGAATACACTCTTGAGGAGGTATTTGTGAAAACATATTGGTGACACCGAAACTAGTTTGCATTGTGATGGTAAACTTATTGAATAATTCGGAATTTTTAATAGAATATTTTGGTGTGTATTCTAAACCAGTAACTATATTATTTAATCTTTTTGCTATCATGTGGTTGGGTGCATTTCTGTATGAAACTACCGGTCTAATACGCATTTGCGGTTCATGTTTTTTATTAAACCGTATAGTTTTGGTGGTTGTGGGTTTGAGTATACTATTTTTCTTTTCTCATAATCTGTTAAGATAACAATGCAGTGATTTATTGTTAGTTTTATTTTGCTGTGATATTTTTTCGTGGGATCTCTATTTAAGGTTTCTAAATTTAAAGCCGTTATAAAATTATTATCTTTTCGTATGTATTCAGCTTTATGTAAAATAACTAAAGTATTACCATTATCTGTTGTAACAGAAATCAGATTGTTTGTTGTGATTATTTCTTGAATAGACGCAAGCAATAAATTATTGTGTTTGTTTTTATTATAATTTGAATGTTTGTTTGTTATTGAAATCTCTAAATAAATTGGCATTTTGCGCAATTGAAATGTTTTCTTTGACAATATTTTCTGATTTTACTACTAAAATTTTTTTAATATTGTTAGTGAATTTTAGGAATTTCCTTGTTATTAAATTAATGTTTGACAAATTTAGGAAACGAGGATGGAAGATTATGATGGTGTTGCGATTTGAATAATTTTTAAGTTCACCTGTGTTTGGTTATAACCTTAAACGTTTGTGTTTCTATATTGTGTATTTTTAAAGTTTAAAGTTATTAAGTATAAGTTTATTACTAATTGAAGGGTTAATTATGCCAAAAAGTTATTTTCAAGAAGTGAGATTTAACAGATTATTATCCAAATAACAATTTAATGTTAACTGTTTACTTACAGAAGTATTAAGAAAGCTTCTTTAGAATTTTAAACCTGAAATTATTAGTTGCTGTCACGTATTTCTAATGGGAATTCAAAACCATTATAAAAATAGTTGCATACTGACCCGTAATATAAAAACTGAGTTAGCATTTTCTCGTAAGACGAAGACATAGATGTGAACTTACATTTTGCACAAACTGTTGAAAGAATGAGTAGAAGAAGAATATAGTCAACACTTAATCTTAGTTTCATTTTTGTTCAAATCTAAAGACACTAATGTACTTATAACGTCCTAACTAATATTTTAGGCATTAAAATCATAAACAATTTTATTTCATTAGAGTAACTGCCAATAACAATACTATTTTAGCCGATAAGCATTGTTTTTATATTTATGGTTGCCATACACAACGTTACTTATAAAATGTTTACATATTACGCTAAATATTAAATATTGTAATAAATACTCTATTAATGTCTTTAAATAGTGTCGGCATTTATTTTTTGACTGATTTACGCATTTCATTGCAATCATTGTTTGATACGCAGGGAATGTATTTCAATTGGAATCTATATGTATATTGTATATATACATGTTTTTAGTGTTTTGCTAATAGGCCGTACCGCTTAGACAGTTTCAGATTTGTTGAATACCCAGATTTTGCTGTATGAAGTAGTTTATCTATAACAGTGGTTCCCAAAGTGTGGGCGTGGACCCCCTGGGTGGTCGCGATGTAAGGTTGCAGATATATATATATATAATTTCGGTTATAGCGTCTGTGCACGCCTTCCGATGCCCAATTTCCACTCTTTTTTGTTGGTCCACAATCCTTCATGTAAGTTCCGTGCACTCATGGCTTTTCGTATACCCTCGCTCCAGTGTTTAGGGGGTCGTCCTCTTTTCCTTCTTACGTTTGGAGTCCATTGCATAACTCTTTTTGGAAGTCTGTCGTCTGTCATACGTTGTACATGCCCGTACCATATTAGTTGTCGCTGTTCTATTTCTTCTATAATTATTTCTTGTAGTCCCATTTGTTGTCTTATCACGTCATTTCTGATATGATCTCTCCGGGAAATTCGTGCTGCTCTTCTTATAGCGTCCATTTCTGTAGCTCGTATTTTATTTTTGTTAGCTTCACTCATCCGTCAAGTTTCTGCTCCATACAGTAGGATACTCTTGATCATTATATTGTATATGTTATACTTCCTCTTTCTACTGATATTCTTACTCCATAGTATCCCATTAAGACACCCAATTGCTTTTCTACATTTTGTTATTCTTTCTCTAATTTCCAAATCATCTTTCCCTGTGTTGTCGATTAGAACGCCAAGGTATTTATACTTAGTATTTGCCGCAATGCCTTCGTCATTTTCCAGATTTAGATTTGCAATGTTTACATCCATACCAATACACAGATATTCGGTTTTATCCAAATTCATAGTGAGACCCCATTTGTCATATTCTTCTTTTAATTTCCGCGTCATGTATTCTAAATCTTCTTTATCTTGGGCCATCACCACCTGATCGTCAGCAAATTGTAAAGTATACAAGCATGAGTTTCCTAAGTCAATTCCCATCCCGCCTCACTTTCTTTTCCACATCTTCAACGCTTTGGATATATATATTTTAAATAGCGTGGGCGAGATGCAACAGCCCTGTCTTAGGCCTTTGGTGACGAATATTTTTCCAGACAGTATGTTTCCGATTTTAATTTTAGAGCTTAGATTAGAATACAGATTTTGCAACGCTTGAATAAGTTTGATATTAATGTTGGACTCTCGCAATGCTTCCCACAGTTTAACCATTGGAATGTTATCATAGGCCTTTTTAAGGTCTACGAACAGTAAATGTACTTCTTGGTTTGTGATTTTCATTTTCTCGACTACTTGTTTAACACAGAAAATATTATCGTTACACGATCGTCCAGCTCTCAACCCTTGCTGTTCCTCTTCGTCAGTATATTCTTTCTCTATGAGGTTTCTTACTACTCGTCCATATAAGCGGCTCATGGTGCTTGTCACTGAAATTCCACGATAATTTGCGGGATCTTGTTTGTTACCCTTCTTATATATAGATGAGATATATGCTTCCTTCCAAGCTTCTGGAACAGGATTTCCATTTAAATATTTATTAAATATATTGGTGAGCCTTTGAAATAATGTTTTTGTTCCGTTTTTTATAAGTTCTGCCTTTATAACCTCTGGACCAGGTGCTTTACCGCTTCGTAGACTTCTTACTGCTTCTTCTGCTTCTGTTATTTCTATATTTATTTCTTCTCCTTCGACATTAAGATATATATTGTCATTTTCTATAGTCTGAGTAGTATACTCCGGTCTATTTTCAGTTAGAAGTTGTTTGTAATAATCCATCCACTGAGTGATATTAATTGTCCCTACAGATGTCTTTTCACGGCCTGGTCCTTTTACATTTTTAATAAATCGCCATACTTCTGAACATCTTCTTCCACCTATATACGTGTCAATTTCGCTACATTTTTGATCCCATATTTTATTTTTTTCCTCTATTATGATTTTTCTAGTACTTCTTTGAGCTTCTTTATATCGGTCCCTGTCTTGATTATTTTTAGTGCTTAACCATTTAAGGTACAATCTCTTTTTTTCATCAACAGCTGCTTCAATTTCTTCATTCCACGAATAATTTCTTTTTTGTTTTAATTTTGTTTTGCAGATGGATTTGCAAAATAAGACAAAATGTTTTTTCAAGACATTTAATTCTGCCTTCCACAAAGTAAGCAAAAATAAATCAAACTTAAAATATTAAAATTTCAATAATTGCGAGAAGCTAAACATAAATAACTGTAAACATAAAGCAAGTTGCAAAGTAAAAATATTAATGCAATGTAGGTATGTGTCTGTTTGTCAGAAACTACTTTTTCATATCTGGACTCTGTATTCGATATACACACTAATATAATTTTCAAGTTCGAGGCGATTTCTTACTATTGTTTTGATGGCAGTCATAGACGAGACACTTAATTCGTACAACTATGATGTACCAGATGGCATCAAACATATTATAGCTTCGTCCTCAAGCTCGGGGTATTCTTGCATTCTTTTGGTCCAAAACAGATCTACGCTCTGGGAAAAGAAGTCTAGTTTCAACACTCCATCACGTGATATATCAATAAGATTTCCTTTCATGTTTGTCGAAATTTCAACCTGTTCGACGGAATTGTCTAAAAATATATTCAGTATCCATCTGCAATTGTTATTACTGTTTTGAATGTCTTTTCTGAAATAGTCAATGAACTGTAGTTTTAAATTGTGCAAAGTAACATGCGTATCTACAAACACGTGCGCAGAATTTATCATATTATCATCTTTAACTAAGTCTTCCATGAGTTCTTGAACGCACTGGAATGAATCAACCTTCCCTTTCCCATTGAAGTCTGCCAGAAATAAATTCTTCTTATAAATCGGTTAATTTTGTCCGTGGTTGTTATTATGTTAATACCGCGGCCTTGCAAACTCCATTCAGAGTGTTTAACTGCTCGAAAATATTCCAGCCGAAGAAGCTAAAGGGAATAGAAAAATATGTTCTCATATTCCGGTTTCTCATGTTGCAGGTACATCAAAAGTTCCTCTTTTAATTGAAAATCTCTTTTCAAGACGTTGCCCCTCGAAAGCCATTTTTCTTCCGTATGATAAAGAAGATTTGCATATAAAGAACCTATGTCTTAACAAATTTTTCGAGGCTGCAATCTGATGGAAGTTATCAGTTAAATGATATTTTTCAAAAACACTATCCATTTCAGAATGTAAAAATTTCCATGCAAGCTTTTCGGTGTAAAAAGCAGTGCAATCATGTAGTATTTGACATTATCTTTTTTAATCTGACAATAAGACCAGATCGATGTCCTGTCATAGGCTTCCGGTGGTATTGACCTCTAATGGAGTAGAAAAAATAATATATCTTATGTGATATCATGTCCAGTATTGCATTTTACAAATCCTATAAATTGTATACAGTTAGTTATATTCGTGGATTCGTCCACCCGTAATGAAAAGTACGCGCACTGTTTAATATTTTCAACAACTCGTGTTCGAATATCTTCTGCCCTGTCACTTATTCTTCTTTGCATAATATTATTAGAGAGCTTGTCAGCCTCTTCTACACCATCCTTTATTTGCACCATTCAACAGCTACTGATAAATCAAATCTTTAGCAATTGTTTTTACAATGCGAAATACAACTCTATAACTTGAGAGTGTAATGCTTTTTTATTAGTAGTGGTTGCTGATGTAAAAGTGGCTTGCTCCTTGTGGAGAGAGTTTAGCTTCCTTTTAAAGAATTCCAGATGCTTTCCTTTGTGTCTGAATGTTTGGTATTTGAAAGTCGAAATAGCTGTGATGGTATCATACTTTCTTTTGACAACACGTCTCGACAAAGTATGCACTGGGGTTTCTAGGAAATAACGGTAAAACCATATTGTTACGAACCCAATATTCAAAATTCTAAATTAAATTATTATTGCTTTATAGCTGTTGTAATGTGATCTCAATTACTTCCTTACACATTTATGTTGCAAGTGGTGACGTCATATTACTCAGCAAATCCAAAGTACATTACAATATTAAATTAGGCAATGTGGAATAAGTAATTCGCTTGATAAGGGAAATTAAGTAATAACTAGGTCATCGCTTATGGGTGCAAATGGGAATTTATAAAAGGACACTTAACATTGAATTAGCCAACATTAAAACAGTAAAATAGCTGACAGTGAATAGTAAATAGTAGAGAGTGTATAGTTGACAGTTGGCAGTGTTCCCAAGAATAAAACCTAGCAATGGCGCTGTACCTCTCTGTATTACTGTAAGTAGTTTAGTATAATGTTTTAGAATAAGTTGTCATAGTCTTGTAGTACGTAGTAATTAATAAATCCAATCATTTTATATAAGGGTATTTGTTTCTCTGGTGATCCCGGCGATAAGGACAAAGGGCTCCTTATCAGTTACAGCCCATAGGCGTAACAATATTTGAGATATTCATGGCTGTACAATCTATTTTTCCTTGTATTCTTGTCACTATCAGACGCGGAAGGCTCCAATGGACGTTTTATAAATGTATCCATCTTTAACAAAACGAGTATAGCTCGTACTTAGCGTTAAATATCTGTTATCGATTTTATGCAGACAACACACAGTCAGCAGTACAGCACATAATTTTGAATTGATGACTAATTTCCTCGCGGTCCGCTGCTTATAACTCAAAATGGTATTTTCAGATTATTCCAGTGCCATCTAGCACACTCCCGAAAATGGTGTAAATTATCGGAAACACGGAGAACAAATAAATAAATGGTGCTTCTTCATAAGAAATGGCGTCAGTTGCCCGTTTAGCCGCTGATTCTTAATGAAGTTGAGTACCACAAGACGGGGGTCGCAATTTCAGAACTACTGATCTATACCGTTGATACATTTGTACTAAAGTATTCTGCGAGAGGGTATTTGCGTGATGGAGGAGTGAAGAGTATTTTCCTGTGTGAATAGCCTTAGTAGGTACAGTTAGTAAAGATGGGGAGTTCTGAAGTCTCCCGTGGTCAACGCTATCATCAGATGTTAAGGTCAGGGTAAATATCTTCGCTATTTACCCACTACAGAAATATCATTAATACCAAAATATAGTACTAACTATGGGTAGATTAAATTAATATATATTAAAATAAATAATTAGATAGCTCAAAATTATATTTATACAGCCATTGATAAGGAGAGTGTTGCTGGTCTACGACTATCAGGTTTTTAAAATCAAGTTTGTTTACATTTCGTGAACTTTTATGTCTTCTACTAATGCCTTTTATATCTCATAAACGTAATAAATAATACAGGAATATATACAAATTAAGAAATTCACACAAAATCCCACCGTTCAATTATTCAATTTATTTACAGTTAGTATAATGTATCCCGTACATTATTATCAATTAAAATTAAGATAAACTGGTATAGTATAGTGGTACTGTGAAAGATAACGAATTGAAATTTTAGCGATGGTTGAGCATAGCGTCCGAAGAAGAACACAACAAGAAGCTTGTAATTTATTTAATATCTTCTATCGTGATCGGGTTCCCATAGTACAGTCTAATGCCGTTCGACTCCTTTTATGGGGTTACTTAAAAAATAAAGTATCCTGTAAAATCTTAGAAGGTTTAAAAAAATAGTAAAGAAATAGAGTTAAGATAGTACAGCGGGAATGGTTGTCAAACTATTTACAATATTCATACACCGTCTTGCACAGTGTTCAGGAGAAAACGGAAAACAGTTCGAACATTTAAACTGAAATGTACATCTGTACACAAACGTTATCAGCTAGTAAATAGCTAATAACTATTTTAAAATGTTTGTTTAGGTTTGTTTTCGTTGCAAAGTACTCATTTGTACTTGTAAGTAATAAATTTTGTTTTGTTTGTTGTTTAACATTGCTATTAATTTATTTTGAATTGCTTTCTATCGCAAACACGATTTTCAGGGCACAGCACTGGATGCAATAGTGTGATTAAACTCTGAGCTTACCAAAACGCAAAAGATTTATTCGTTTTTAATGAGCATTGTGTTATGTCTATGTTAGGCGTGTATGACACGGTACAGAATTTTGTTCAGAATTTTGCACAAAGTGTTTTTACAAAATTCTATGTCGTGTCATACAGCACAATTTTATTCAAAACTTAGTACTAAATTCTGTAAATGCATGTTCTAAAACCTACAGAATTTTGTTCAGCATCTACGTTGTATCGATGCGCAAACGAGCAATTTTTAGTGTTTATTAACAATCGTAGAGGGCAGAAAAGAATATGTTTAACACGTGTTTACACCGCCGCGCCGACACTGCACGCACTTTCTCTTATCTCTCTCGCGTTTTTAATTGCTGCAGTTTGTTTGCTTTGTGTGCCTTCATGTAAACTTAATAAATAAAAACGCTAGGAACATATGCTGCAATCTAATATTATGAAATTTTTGTTAGAAATATCATTTATTTTGTCGTCGCCCGGAGCCTTTCAATTCTTCATTTGCTTTAATGCCTAGATAATTTCGTCCTTCATGATCTCCGGGATGTCCTCTGATCCTACATTTAATATGTTATGTGGTAGTTCTGGTTCTAGGTCTGGTGTTTCGGAAGCATAAGTTGTATATATAATTCTTCTATAGCGCCAGAAATTTGTCTTTTTGATGATACTATATTATTGGTTCTATTTCTGATCTTGATTATTTTTGTCTTTCCTGGTGATAGTTTAGAGCGTAATACATACTTTCACATTTCCATTTTTAGCTATGATCTCCTCTATCATTTTGGTGTTAAAGTCTCTTATGTTCTTCCGAATTTCAAGCTTGGTTTCCCTATTTAGTTGTTTGTACTGTTCTGAATCCTTCGACATTTTTCTTCTTTTCTCTATTGATTTAATGGTGTTGTCTCCTAATTATTTCGTTTTGGAATCCCCTGTTCTTGAGCATATCTTTCTGGTTACCGTTCGGATATCAGACACTATTTTTGATGCAAATTTATCTCAGCTATTGTTTTCCAGATTTCCTATGTCTCCTGCTTTCTTTTTTAGTTCGTTTTGGTATTCTTCCCTCCTCCCGTCTAGTACTTCTGTCTCTGGAAATTTAAGGTTTTGGATGAGCGTTCTCCTTACGGCTTTTAGGTTTATATCTAGCGTTGCTCTAACAGTCTAACGAATCTATCCGGTATCGAGGTAGTTAAGAACTGAAACATCTGTTATTATTTTCTTACCGTTGGAAATAGTGAAGTCTATTTCATTCTTTGTTTTCCCATCAGAACTTCTCCACGTCCATTTCTGTCGCTTAAGTTTATTAAAAAACGTATATATGCAGTTCCCCTCTTGTATTCTGTTTGCCCAGGCCAAAGTGACCTGCATAATCAGTTTGTATTATCTGGTTTTCTCCGATCTTTACATTTAAATCCCCTAACAGAGTCTTGTAGTGGGACTTCCCTACTCTGATAGAGGCTTTGATGTCATCATAGAACTGTTCTATATCTTCGTCCTTCGCAGTGCTGGTTGGAGCATATGCTGAAAGTATTGTGACGCCTGATGATAATTTCCAACTAAGTAAGTAAATAATTGGTTAATGATAGCCTCCCGGAACCTCAATCGAAGATGGGCGGTTCTCTGCTTATCTTGAATAAATATTTTAATTAACTTTATGTTAATTACCTGAAAAAAGGGCGCCAACGACTAATAATAAAATACACTACCATTAACGCAGATGTCGATTGGTTAGTCGTACCCACAGTGTATTACTTACTTAATTCGTTACTACAGAAACAATGATAGGTAACAATAAATAACAAACACAATTGCAGCAACAATATTTAATATCAGCAAAAATAAATGTGTAGTATGTATATATAAACCCAAGTTTGCAACAATAATATATATAATTATAATTGTAACCTGTATCGGTACACAACTAACAGTGCAATCACTCAATACAGCCCCAAAAATACCTGACTTTGAGCTTTAGTAAAAATACTGCGTTTCACTACCCAAACAAACGCCCTCAAACCGCGTCCTACACTCTAGTCCAGAAAGGCCTTTCGAGATTTACAGCGCAGATCAGAGAATCCAAAAATTGCTGTGAAACCGGAACAAAACGCAATATTACCGCTCCTGTTGACTCACGCTGTATATACAGTGAAAACAAACTAACATTCCAAAGAATTATGACTGTAAAGTAGTTCGTAATACTCTGTACAATTACAACATAGTTCTTATCTATCCCAAAATATAAATTATTTCATACAAATAAACAAGATTATTTACAATGACTCCGAAATTATCAGAATTAAAAATAAATTTGCACTTCCCTGGTTAATCTGGTCTGGAAAATCCTGAAACAGCATCGAGTGCGGCACGTGTCCTCGCTGCGACGGCAATATGGAATTCGCATATTAGTTTCTCGCAAACAGCAGATATTACCATAAAAGGCACCAATTCTTCGGACCAATCTCGCCGTCCCCAAGTTGTCTAATTTCGAATACAAGGAAAAGATAGGACAGCTATAACTAAAAGACAAAGGAAAACTTACCAATCGGTAACTACGATTGACACGACAAAAATCATGAAAGGAACGAAACGTTGATATAAAGCGACAATAAATGTCAATAACGTAGTCGAACTATCTACTAAGATCACGTTATAAACTATGATTTTCCCAGAAAATTGAGATGAACTCAAAGTGAAACACTTTAACGGGAAAAACCAATTCAACGACACGTTCGTTTTCTGTCAGACGCAGAGAATCAATCACCGGAAATCCTGTTTAACTAACATCAATCATGCGTAGTAATTCAAAATGTTATCAAGGAGTGAGGGAAGCTAGAGTGAAATGGGTTGCGGACAACCTAGGCGAAAATATCGTTACAGTATTTGTAACTCATAGCGTTAGTCAACCTTCACTTTTTATATAGATTACTCTATCAGACAGAGACGTACTTTAATATATTTTGTTTGATTTCTTTATTAATCATTATAGCCACTCCACCAATTGAATCATCGACCTCATTGTTTTGGAATAGGGTATGACTTACACATATAACACTTTATGGGATATAAACCATAACCTCGCCAAGGACGACACTGGTTATATTAGCTGATATTGCCATATTGCCACATACGTGGTAACAGTAAATTCGTACCTTGCCTCACCCTACAGAATACCCGCATCGCAAATAGTAGGTTCACAAACGCTGTTAATTAGTTATTACGCCAAAGATATGCAGGCTTAGGCCTACCTACCCACAATACTGCCTATTGTAGACTGCCGTTATTGACCCTTCTTAAGACTCTACCGCCCCTCCTTTTTCGGCCTGCTCGGCCTTGTCTTCGAACCTTCATAATTCTTTCCAGCTGTTCCAGATGTACATTTGTTGAGCGAACATTTTTAACTAATATTCACAGCAGGCAAAACCCGTTGCCTAACATGTTAATATATAAATAAATGAAGACTGCAATACATAATATGTAAATTAAGTAACAAATAATTTGTTCTGTACAGTTATTTGTGTATCTAGACAAGTGGTCTTTCTCCTTGTGTTGACAACATTGCAATGCAAATTTTCCCGCAAATGAACATGCGTTAAAATTTAAGAGACGGAATATTTAATTTTTTAAATTATTAACAGTAGTCTGTGACGTATGGCCTAATTTTCTTTTAAACTTAATATTCTGCATGATAAATTGGTATTCACGCGTTGCATATATCTTTGTGTAATACGTAAATTAGCTAGTGTAATATTTCAAAACTTGCTATAATTAACCTCCACATAGTAATTCAGAAAGGGACGAGAATCATTAAGTGTTTAAAACAACGATAACACTGCGATACTTTGAAAGGTATTTAATAACAAATACTCATAGGTTA
>JABXWE010067617.1:0-12652 GCA_014611495.1 Limonius californicus | reverse complement strand
CAGCAACTTCCACGTTTACAGCAGCAGCGCCGTGGGAATGTAAATTTAGTTGCTTTATCACTTCACCGTTTTTGGTATGGAGCCTTGCTTTGCAGCGTCCCATTTGCTCACACCGCCAAAACTTAACACTATTATCACTTTTACTCGCTTTATCAAAAACATATAAATGTCCATAGTAACGATACTTTTCCCTTGCTCGTTTGCTCAAAATTTGTTCTTCCATGTTGTAAATTAGCGCGAAATGATCAGAACGAACTGAATGCTATTTTGCAATAGGTACCCTTATATAGTTAACCACCTCATTATCCTAATATTATCCTGTCATGGAATACCTTCTAATTGCTGACAACAAATATCTTAAGTCTGGGGATTACGATAAGCATTTCTTTTTCTTCGAAAAATTTAAACCTGCACAACTAAATCACCACCACAACAATTTTAAGAATAATCTTTTGCTTTCACCCCATTGTGTAAGTAGGTACTTAAGATCAACAATCAAGATAAGACCAGATGTACAAGAAAATAAAGTTTGCATACGTTTAGAGCAAGGAAGGAAAACATGCAAATGCATAGGAATCCAAAGCTTACTTATTACTACAACAGTTAAAAACATAATATTATTCATTCCTATGCACATCCACTGTATATAGTACCCTAACTTCGAATTAAAATTAAAAAACTTTAAAAAATTTGTTACGCCGGCGATGAAACGGCCGGCGATGAAACGGCCGGCGATGAAACGGCCAGCGATGAAACGGCCGGCGATGAACTGGCGGCGATGAACCGGCGGCGATGAACTGGCGGCGCTGAAACGTCCTAGACCCGTCATAATATTCTGTGTCATTGTTTGCTAAACTGTTCTGAATCAGTTTCATAGTTCGTCTGAACATAATAACTTTCGGTTTTTTTATCGTTTCTTAGATAGGATTCCGTGTTATAAATGATAAAGAAAAATGTTAATCAACGGTTTGTTAAATATTGGCATCGACAGAGAGGTTGGCCCTCATGACCAAAATTAGCGACTTATAATGCTAAACAAACAAAAGGTATCTGGAAGAGTAATTGTACCGCACGGCCCCTTCAAAATACGGCGACCTATTAAATTTTAGGGCATTCTCAGCCCTTGATCATTATTAATTCCAGATATATATAGACCCGGATTTACGTATCATTAACAACAATGTAACAAACTTACAATCTCGTTATCTTCCTTTCGTTCTATTTTCGAGAACACGATAATTTTTCAATAAACTTTTATGTTGTACGTCTAGTCCCGTCAATAAGGGTTTTTAGCTTACAAAAGGTGGGGTAGTAATAATTTTGACATATGTTATTTAGTTCCGCGCCTCGATGAAATATCCAAGTTTTCGACCTGGGGGTGGGGGGTCGGCGCGGTCCGAAATCTTGGATTAAAGGTACAAAAAATTGGTTTTCTCAAAATAATTCCTCAACGGTTAACCCTACGATAAAAATGTTTGATACAAATTTGAAGAAGACTAAATTCCCTACATTCTTTGTATCAACACTTTTTTTGTAAGTCTGATGTGTAAAGAGTTACAGCGGCGGAAAGGTGAACATTCTTCCAAAAAATCGTCCAACTCCTCGTTTTTCTCATTTTAGGAAATCATTTGGAGCTATTCTTTGCATAATTATGATAATTTGTGAATTAAAAGTCAACTCATTTCCACACCACCACGAGGTAGAGTAAACGGCGCGTTTTTTTAATTGTGGTATCCCCAGTAGGCCTAATCCACAGATGTTCCTTTTTTTGCAATTGAGTGAGTACGACTCCTATTCCGTAATTTATGTCATCGAGTATGTTTATATTATTTTTTTTTATGGTTCTGGTCGGTGTATGTTGATGTCTTCAGAATTGTCGGCGTTAGTGCAATCCTCTAACCCATTTTCCGCACTAAGAATCTGGGCTTCCATCCAAGTCATTGCCTCATCTTCGTCGTCGTTCTCGATGATTACCTCTGGTGCATTCTCGCATGATTCACCATTGCAGAATCCGCATACAACAGAGCACTTCAACCCACCTTTCCTGCAGCCACATGCTCCACCGCATCCCTTTTTGCAATTACATGAAACGACGTTTAATAATGTATCTGGGGCAGGCTTCTCTGACATTGGTACTGGACTGAGCCCATTGGTACCGAGTTTCCAGCACCAGCCGGATGGATTTTTTTGGACTCCTGGTGGTAGGTCCTAAACGCATGGTACCGTGCAGCGTCCGTCGTTGGTTTTGGATGATCCTAATGTTGTCAGCAGAACTAAAAGACCGACGTCTTCGCCAACGATAAAAACAGCGTCGAATGATGAGCAGAAGGAAATCGCTGTGTTGACAATCAAGACATCAGCATCTTCTTCAGCCTGATTAACAGTAAAAGCAGCATGTTCGAATTTTTTTGTCAGCATGGAAATCAGACGGGTTTTATTTTTTTCATTGGCCAAAAATCGTTCTCGAGAGACTTGAACCGTCATTGTCTCATCGCAAAAAATTTCCGTAGACATCTGCTTCTTCGTTCGGCGAAGACTTTCTGCGCTCTTCGTATTTTCTTGTCACCATCAGATAGATATCCATGGAAAACAACGCCTGCATTTGAATCGTAGTAATTTCATACATATTGAACGTACTTCTCACAAATTGACCCGAAAGAATCATTACGAAGCCATACAACTTTATGTAAAAAATATCCCCCATCCACAAGATTGATTTTGTTATCTACGACTTCTACGCCTTCTGACAGTGGTGTGAAAACAACATACAACGAAGATTTCGTGCCTTTGCGCATTCCGTCTTCAGAAGAAAGCGACAAAGGAAATGGAGCAAGCTCGAATCTAAAGTAATCCTTCATCTCGTTATCGGATTTCTTCGCGATGCACATTCTCTGGAACAGCATTAGTGGGTTGATGGTAATTGTTTCTGCACCGATTTTTATGCTGCTGTTGACTGCTGCCAATGGGATGACCTTGTCCTTGCGTTTGAATTTGATAGACTCGTAATTTTCGTATGCGGTAACCATGTTCGACATACACTCAATACCTTTTTCTCTGGACAAATGACAGTTTATCTTTTCATCTCCTACAACTCCAGTACTTATGGAAGGAAGTGAATCAATTTCCGGGAAAAGCGGATGCTGAGAAAGCATATAATGTTATTGTGATGATAATATTATTAATATTATCATTTTTACAATTTCATATACACATTTACAATGCTATATATAAATGATAATATTATAAATATCATCATTTTTACAAAATTTAGCGTGAAAAGATTAAGTTGGACGACTTTTTGGAAGAATGTTCACGTTCGCGCCGCTGTAACTCGTTACACATCAGCCGTACAAAAAAAATGTTGATACAAAAAATGTAGGGAATTTAGTCTTCTTCCAATTTGTGACATTTTTGTCGTAAGATCAACCGTTGAGGAATTATTTTGGAAAAACCATTTTTTTGTACCTTTAATCCAAGATGGCGGACCGCGCCGAGGCCCCCCCCCCCCAAGGTCGAAAACTTAGATTTTTCATCGGGGACCGGAACTAAATAACATATGTCAAAATTATTACTACCCCACCTTTTGTAGGCTAAAGGCTTTTTTTACTCCCTATTGAGTGGACTAGTCTGCAATATTTATATTTTATATGTCAAACTTTCTGCAATATTAAGAAACCAAAAATTAAAAAAAATTATTAAGTAGATTTACTTTAAACTAATACCGTGAGTTCAAGAAGTAAGTACATAACGGTTGGCCATGGAATAATGAAATAATGTCTAATGCAAGCTTTATATACCAATTGACGTTTAGGCACAGCATTTCTAGCGCCATCTAGCGCAAGCAAGCGCCAGTACCTAACCGACAGCGTTATGTTAGGTTAAGTTGCATGGTAAATGTAAATAAATCAATTTTTGAAGAAATGTGTTCTATTATTTCAATTTAGACAATAACAGTAACAACTAAATTACTGCACTATTAAACAAATCATAACAAGTAGGTAATCACTAAAATTGGAAATTATAATTTTTTTATTTCACAGGTATAGAAAAATAAACATAAAAAAACTAAAGAAGCTGTGCAAAATGACCACCCTTTTCCTGCAGACACAAATTTACTCGTTTTTTCATACTATTAAAAGCATTTATAAGAATTTGAGGAGTTATATTGGCACACTGTTCTGTAGTTCTGTTTTGCAGTTCCTCGATATCGTTTTTAGGGGTCTTGAATACATTATTTTTCAGATAACGGAATATAAAATAATCTGAAATAGTCAAGCCTGGTGATCTAGGTGGAAATTCTGGATTTGAACGTAAACTAATTATTCAATCCTCAAAAAATTCACGAAGGTAATTGAGGGTCTCTTGAGCGATGTGGGCCGTCACGCCATCCTGTCGGAAGTAGCCTTGCTGGAGCTCATCCTCATGAAGCTGATTAATAAATTCACGTACAATATTCCGGTATCTCTGAGCAGTAACAGTTTCGTGGAAAAATGTGGATCCGATAATACGTCTTCGAGACACAGCAATCCAAACACCAACTTGTAACTGGTGAAAGGGAGATTCGCGAAAAGTATGCGAACTTGCAGCACTCCATAACCTCATATTTTGTGAGTTTATATACCCCGAAAGGGTGAACCACGCCTCGCCAGAAAGAAACAATAAATTTAGCAATTCGTCGTTGTTCATTAAATTTTGTTGGAACCACTGACAATACAAAATTCTCTTGTTGTGATCTGCTGGCAGCAACTCATGTAAAGCAAGAATTTTGTATGGGAACAGCATTAAATCATTTTTGACAATAGTTTGGCAAGCTCCTAATGATAAACCAGTCTCTTGCAAAAGTGTACGTAGTGATGTAGTGAGTTGCTCGTTCAAACGTTGACGAACAGCATCAACTGTATTCTGAGTACGAACTCTTGGCCTTCCAGCTCTATCTCTATGAGTATGAGTAATGCTTCCTGTATCTAGGAATACATCAACACATCTTCGAAGTGAGTTGTCAAAATCTGCTTCAAGGACAGGAATATCTGGTAATTGTTGCCGAATTCCTCTAAACATGGCACCGCATTGTAAATCCATTCGCCGTTTTCTCGAACACCATTTCGAAAAAAATGTTTCAGTCATAAATGTTTTGTGTTCTATTGTAAAAACCATTATAATTGTACCTTAATTGAATTTTCAATATAAACTTATAACAACAACAACAGTGATTACAGTTAATGAATTTTAATGCTTGCATTAGACATTACTTTTATTTTCCATGGCCAACCCTTATGCAATTATTTTTTGCATTCACGGTAGATATAATTAGGAAAAAATCATAATCCTTTAAAATTGCATTTTGGGCATAGGGACATCAGTATTGGAAAGGAACAAATTGTGAATATGCAGTTATCGATATGCACGTGTTTACTGCACGTGCAAATGATTTTTATCTAATGTTCTGAAATTAGTAAATATTTCTTTTCAAATAAAGTATGAAGTTTTTAATGATTTTTGTTTCAAGGAACCGCGTAAGCAGCAAATGATATCAAGGAGAGACTTTAGAACTTCTGATTTAAATGACCCAAAAAAATTGCTTACAGTTAGTTTAAATATTACGTTTTATGTATAATCATGTGGACGAAAAGTTAATGAAATATATTGTTTAAAATATTGCATACACCTAAATTCAATTCTGTAGAAGCCAATCTTGCAAAACTATTTCCCGGTACAACCACCAGAATGCGTCAAATTTCCAGCTTGGCTCCGTTGGTCAGAGAAACGGGAACTATGTAAACAATACAACAAATCAGGTTCCCCTATAATTAATTACACGTTGTGGTTTACTATAACCGAATAGGTAAGTAAGTTTATATTAACGTGTTACGTTTCTACTTTCACGGTTTGGGCTCTAACATTCTCACCAGGATTTATTTCTGTTTTATTGTAGGTCCTAACCAGCTTCATTATACATATAACATCTAGTTAGACTGGCTTACAGCTGTAGCTTCACATAATATGTACTATGCACATTTCTAATATTCACATTGAGCGTTAAACTCACCGATAAAGAAAATTTTAACAATTCCAAGGTTTCCTATTATCTTGTTTTTGTCATCTTGTCTTGTCGTTGTAAACATATTTTACTCATTCCTTAGCTTCGTAATTTCTTTACCATTTCGTTCGAAATTACATTTTAATTAAGTTCTGCTTAAATATTTATATATTTATGGGTCAAATTACTTCTGCTTCTGTATTTCAGTTCGTCATATACTCGAAATGTTTTTTTTTCTAACCCGCTTGCTTCTGGATTAAGCATCCTGATTGACGTAATCCTTTTGAATCAGAAATGGAAAACATTATGCACTGCCAATAATAGGGTAACTCGCCTTATTGAAAAATTAAAAATTATTTTTTATTGAACATACAAAACTTTAACTTACAGAAGGAATATATTACAGGTAGGTAAATTAACGTAAGTACATAATACCAGTAGATAATTTAGAAGAACTAACAAGTTGATACAAATCTTCCCCGTAGAAGAATGAGGTGCATCACGTTGCATTGCCTCCGTATGCTCAGCTGCAACTTGAAAAGTAATTAGAACGAACAAGAGTCAAATTTAATCATACCTTCCACGACAACAAGCCTGATGGAACCCGGCTTGGCTGAAGCTTGGGTACAAGTATACAATCCGCTGTCTTGCGGCGAAACCTCGGCAACTCTTAATCTACTAACGCTATTATGGTCCCTGTAGTCCGTTTCGACGGAAATCCCACCCCGGCCGGACTAAGATATTACACAATTATCACGTGCTTTATGTAACTACCTACCGTACCTCTCTACTTACGTCGAAAGATATCTGCTTGCCCTCGTGCAGCCATATATGTGAGCTTTTGCAGGAACAAAAGGGGATATGGTCGCAGGTGCCGTGGAAGAAGGCGATGTTGCCGATATTTCACAAGTAAAGATTGCGGGCGAACCTTCCCTTATATAAACTTCAGACGGACCCTTTATACTAGCGACGTTAGGCCATTTGTAGGTAAGATATGCATCATCCTGCATAAACGACTCTGAAACATCACCTGTTAAATGCAGTTATTCATTAGTTGATTATCTGTATGCACCTGTAACGGTTAAATTGATTGCAAGACTCATTTTGGGATCAGTGTTGACTTGACACTCATATCGTCCAGTGTCGGAAATTCTGACACCGCGGACCCGTAGGCCCCAAAAGTCAGTTCGGGTGGAATACACAGTTTCGAATCTGTTGTCGGCTGAGAACGTGTGCGATCCAGATGTTAAGATGTGAAGGTCTTTGGTTCTTATCCAGGACACCTAAACTTTGCAAATCGAATATTCAGTAATAAATAATCAGGTATAATTCGTAAGTAGTAGGTACTGAAAGTCTCAAGTAGCGTAGGATTAATTAGAAAAAATGACTTTATATGTTCTTGTTTTTGTTATAATTTTAGCAATTTTCTCTGATGTAACACCTAAATATGCAATTGAAAAATATTTAAATTTTTCAGAGTGGCCTCTTACTTGTAGGTACATTTTTGACTTGATTATTTATAATTTTTTTTTAATTAAAATGTCAATCAGTTTAATGTTGTAGCCATTCGATGACACATCAGAAAAATTGCTAAAATTATAACAGAAACTAGTACATTTAAAGTAATTTATCAGCAGAAAAAAACACTTGCAACACATTAAATGCAAACGATGGGGGTAACGATTTATTAAAATAATGTGTTCACAAATTAATGTGTTCACAAATTAAACTGTTAACAGTGTAAATCTGTATACATAGACCAGACAATTGGAAACACACACTAAAATAAAGCGTGGTACAAGTATCACAATTATTTTAAATTAGGACGTAATGGTTCTAAAAATTTGGAAATAGCTTTAACAATAGCTTCTGTTAAATTTAACACTTTTCTAGAAGACATTGAAATATATTTTAATAAAGTTTAGTTCGATATTATGAGAATTAAAATTTTATATTTCATTAAATATGCCCTTTTAATATATAATAATTATGTAATAATTACGAAATTGTACTAAATTTATTTAACATTCGCAACAAAAACCTACAACTTAGATCGGTCATGAAGGCTTATTTTAATTTTCCTAATCGTCTGTAATAGTATATTATGACACTAGTGTATAATGAAGCCTATAAAGCATGTGCGACGGTTTTAACCCCACCAGTGCTTTATGGACGCACTTATACACGTGTGTCATATGCTATTTATTATTATACTTGCATTATAATCTGGAAAACAGAGCTTAAAAATACGCGCGTGTTTTAATGTTGTGTCTATGCACGTTTTCTCCTTTCTTAAACAAGGATTATGATGCAGATAAAATAAAATTACATTTTCGTGCCCGCAGTATGGGTTGGTTGATAACTGATATGAGGTTGGTTCTCGTAGCTATGTAAAATTAAAATTAAAAATAGAAGTACTTTTGTGTTCATATTAAACAAACTTTGAACTTTCGTTCCAAAAGGCTCCATTTTAAAGAGAGCATTAGGTGTTGAAAACTTCAAAAAATATTTTTCGAAAACTACTTTAAATAACAGAAACAAAACTGTAAAAATACGTTATAATGTCGACTAAAGAAATGCACAACTGAAGATATTTCGTTCCTCTATTCTGCATTCATCTGCTATATCATGATATAATGTAGGTAGAGGTTTTATTAGAAATGTATTTACCTACATCAGAAATTTGATGTAAATTATCGTTGTCTAGCCTGTCTAAACTGTATTTGTGAATATGAAAGACCTCGAGTATATTCAATTTACGTTTATCATTCTTGAAATAGAAGTTATAATTTATTGATATACTGTGATATTCAGAAGTTTTATATCGTTACTCTATGTTAGAGAGTAAATGGTATATTCAAAGAAAATACAATATAGTTACTGGGAACACAGTACTTTCGTTTCTGTGAATAATAAACAACTAAACTCAAAGCAAGTCTGTTACTCAGCGTCTTCTGAGGGGAATTTCCCAATAGAGCAGCCGTCCTGGAATTCGGTCAACCCCCAAATAATTATATTTACTCATTAACTTAATTACAATTTTCGACGATTAAGAAACAATTAAATATGCATTATCAGACGAAATAGATGTTAATCTTCACTTCAGGTTTCCCTAGAATCGATTTCAGCTTATTTTAAAGGTGACATCTCTATATGTCATAATTTATTTTAATACATACATATTTTTATGTTCTGTAAGGTGATATAGCATACACAGCTAGTTCTCTCGAACTCAGCTGTTATTTTAACCGTCCTTACAGAAGTCGTTTAACCTTCGTACTCTCGAAATCGGATAACTGCTGACCCAAAAGTAACAAAAACTTAAATATCTCTTACAGGAATTTATTTTGATAAAATGCTTTCTCTAACTTTTAATAAGAAACGATAAACATGTATAATCGTTCAGAAAATATTATTTTAATATAAATTATTCCAATTTTGTTAGTATGGGTAATCACGGACCCGGTTTTGGGACTCTGCCATCTAATTTATTTTTTAGTTTGGTTCATGTTCTTTGTGTTATTTTGCATCTGCTTATAATGTTTTACTGCAGTAATCAGGTAAAATTACAACGTATTGATGGCTTCCAAATGATGTTTGTCTAAAAAGGAGTTATATGAAGTTTTGACGAAGGATTCCGATAAAAGACTGATACCACTTGAAGAGGGATTTAGCGATGCGTCAGAAACCTAAGATAATTTGGAGGAACATCAAGGAAATATTTGGTTTGAAACTTTGGAGAATGAAAGTATGGTTAGGCCCTGCCAAGAAGGCTATGATACTAACGAGCAAGATGGAAATATCATTGCGGCTGGTCATACTTGGAAGAGTTTGGCTCCAAAAAAGATAAGACGAAAGAACAAAGACAAAGGTATAACAGACAAAAGCAAGGGCGTGGCTTCAATGATTGAATGCTTCAATCAATTTATGTCAACAGAAATAATAGAGATCATTATAAAATATACTAATCAAAGAGCAAATACTTTTATAAATTCATACAATGGGAAGAATGAAAGCAATAAATGGCACCGTGGGTGGATGTAGACATCACGGAAATATATGCATTTATTGCAAAACTTATTTTGACTTTCCGACTTAGGGAATCCCGGGAAGATCCACACAATGTATGGTCAACCAGCAATCAGTCTTGAAATCGACCTATATATCGAGCCATTATGAGTAGAAATAGATTCATAGATATATTACGATGTATTTGCTTTGATGACCTAAACACCGTGAACACGTGAAGTCAAAGATACAGCTAAGTGGATCCGGGAGTGGAGAGAACACTTTCAAAGAATGGACAATGGAAGGTTACCCAAAATTGTGATGAATTACCGACCATTGGGCTATAGGCTACAGGCAGGTCTTCAAAAATATCATGTAATAGTATCCACATCCCAATTACAAGATGATTAACAATCAAGAAGGACTCATGGTAAAACAGACCAAAGGTCTAGAAACAAGTAGAAGAAGAAGACCTAAACACTAGCACAGAAGACATTAGCAAGTAGCTGGTATGAAAGCAGTCGCAACATAACCACAGATACGGACATTCCTCTTGCCGAAGGATTATTATCGAAAAATATAACGTTAATTGGAAGTCTGCGTAAAAATCGAAAAGATTTATAGAAATGTATTTTGAATATTCAGTTATGTGCGACATTTTCATCCGATTTTAGATTTCAAGAGGACATCATGTTAGTTTCTTATGCTACAAAACATAAGAAATTTGTCTTGTTGCTAGCTTCGTTCCACCATGAGCATGAGATAGCAGGAGAAGACCAGAAATTATTCTTTCCTACAACGAGAAAAGAAGTGGCGCAGATGTTTTAGACAAAATAATGCGGGAATATACCTGCAAGCGAGCTACTAGAAGATGGCCTCTGCGCCTTTTTCTAAATTTTCTTGATATTGCTTCTTACAATGCATTTGTTATATGGTCATGAAAAAAAAATGACAGGATCAGTCACTTCGCTAGCGCTAGCTGTTGGTTATATTTTACGACGAGGAACTCAAATTATGCAGTGAGTAGGTACTGGAATAAATTTTGTGATCAATTCCAAGGATGCAGCATATCGGGGGCAAGGAGGGGGTGTTATCGTCAGTTTCACGGAAGTGACATACATTTGATTAGAACTGGGGAAGCTCCTACCAGTGAAGCATATCTTCCCCTTTTCCAGGTAATGTTGCCATTCCCCTTCAAGGCGTCGTCGGAATGATGCGCTGACTATGTCCCGTTAGGAACTGGGTGACCCAGTACTATAGCTCGACCCACGTCATCTGTAACCGTTCGGTCACCCTGGGGAAGAATCCATGGGTGATCCTGCCTACGTTTGCGACCTCCCACGTTCCCTGCCACCTATTTAGAACCAAGTTTCTCGCCTCGATGACGGCTTGCTTGGCTGACTCTACACTCCCGTCGTATTGGAATACCCCTATCGCGGTAGGCATTCTCCTCCTAATCCTCCTAAGAAGACATCTTTCTTCCGCCCTATATTCTAATGGCAACTGCCCTCCCAAGACGCTCAGTCGCCCGTGCAAGTCGTCCTGTAGGCCCTTGTAGCTGCTATAAGCATTGGCCTTTGGACGCTATTCAGAAGACTTCTTCCCCGGGCGTTGAGCTGCGGGAACTACACCTCGGAAGTCACGGAAGTGACAATACCTTTTCTAAAAGGTGTTATTTCTGACAGAAATACGTATGTCCGTAACAGCATTATTAAAAAGAAGTAGAATACCCGCTATTACTGCAAAAATGATGATGATAGGGAGACACTATACTATAAGTTGAAAACATATGTTCTTAAATTTAAAAACACAAACATAATATTTGTTCGCTTGTTTTGGAAAAGTGCTGCACCATAACTGAAAGGCGTCCTGGACTTTTTAATTTTTTTACGTTAGCTGTTTTGTGTAACTTTATTCTTAATTTATACTACTACTATTTTTGCAGAATAAAAACGTTATCTCTACTTGTTTCTTCATTATAATATAGTTCAAATTCCATTATTATGTAGAAAATACCTAATCAATGCTTTAAAACAGTAAAATAGGACTAAAGTCATCATTTAGATGTTTAGATGAATATTTTGGGATTACAAAAGTTAATGATGAGTTGATATAGTATTAGCCTTCTCTTTAGTTTTATATTTTGCAACACCTTCAGTTTCATTTCTGTTGCTATCATTTTCAAGTGCTGTTCGTTCCAATTTTGACTTTTACGGCAATTTATGTAAATGATTAAAAATCTAATCCCCAACTTATTTTTGTTTAAATGGTACATGCAGGCTAAAGTAGAAGTTTCATAATATACTATCTATACATTTTAAAATTATGAATAAAGAGTACAGCTGATAAGTTTTAATTATTTGAGGTTAGGGATGTGCAGCTAATAAAATTCTTCGTTGAAATAAAAAATATATTTATATTTCGTGTCCCATGGGACCTTCTTCAGAAAAAAATAAAGTAATTCTTTAAGAATAAAAGTAATATTATTTTTCGACCTGGTGCTACAACTCCATGGAGAAAACATTGAAAACTGCTTCCGTAATTTAAAAAAACTAGTATTTCTATTGTAAGGGTAAGTGAAAGAATAAGCTTTCTGAAAGAATGTAA
>JABXWE010067616.1:0-11038 GCA_014611495.1 Limonius californicus | reverse complement strand
AACCATTCATGCAGCATGCACCCTAAACTTAACTAACTGAATTGCGGTCGCCCCAGCGGGGATTCGAAACCACGCCGGAACAAGCGCAATTCAGTGTGACCTCGAGTGGTCAATGCGTTCTCGCACTCGACCACCGCGGTCCCTAACCTGACTTAACCTAACCTAACCTAACCTAACCTATCCGCCTGTACTATGAGAAATACTAATACGAAATTCTTAGAAATTTGTAAATTGCTTGTTGTAAGCAGAAAGTTTTCTAGCGTTTGTCAAAATAATAATATCCTGCTGAGCATTTAGTAAAAATTCATGGTAAAATTTCGTGTTGCGTTATGCCTGGGCATAATTTGGCGCCGAGTTGGGCTGGCGCCCAGTTGGGTGGCGCCCAGTTGGCTTGTCGCCCAATTGGCTTGGTGCATAGTTGGCAAGCGCCCAGTTGGCGGCGCCCAGTTGTCCCTTACCGTATTGTTTCAACATCGAAGGTCGTGAGTGATTACATACACAGTGGTTTAAAATAGGTGAGCTCAATTCAAAATTTTTCTTATGGTATGATTAAAGAAAGCTGCTTGATAATTGTTGAATTTTATATTATAGTCACGTTAGGTTTAGCTAATGATGCAACAGGTTAATTTGGTTGAATGCGGAAAGAAATTAAGTGCCAAAATGTCTTCAATAAAATAATCAATAATTGAACGAGTACTTTTACAAAATTGTTTAATATTTGTATACCATAGCAACTATTTGGATCGGCAACGTGGGGCCACAACAAAATATTATTGCATATTTAATATCATAGCAATACAGATGATTAGCACACGGTCAAAAGCCCCAATTTTCCTAGAATGTGGCTTGTTAGTTATTGCTCTAATTATGCATTTTACTTGAGTTTAAAAGATAAAGGAAATTGCCGGTTAGACGTTGTGATTACTGTCCTACGCTTCATTAAACTAATAAAAATCTTTATTTTTGGATTCAGAAACATTTAATAACAACAAGCTAAAGGCGTTTTCAAGAACTAAGTAAGCAGAATAGTTTAATTTGTCCTAAAATATGCTTCGTAAATTCCATATTACTGCTGTTTGTTCCTACACTTGCGAACAATCGTGCCCAGTGTTAGTATATGAAGATGAACTCTGAAATTGATCCAAATTTCCAGTATGTATCAAGTTTAGTTATAAAAATTTTAACTTTAAGTCGTCCAGATTGTAGATTGAGCTACGTCTTTGGTCTTAGTTAGGATCAAGCGTTCAGTTTTAGCTTAAGTTGGGTTTGGACTTTTCCACCGCTTAGAGCATGCTTGTAATTTTAGATTTTAAATTAGTATGGATTTGTATGGTTTAGTTTTATATTTCAACTTATTTTAGATTCTGACTCGACTTCAATCCTGGTGCTTTTTAGTGTTCTGTAATTTAGTTTTGTCCATCATCGTATACTTGATTTTGTTCATTCCTTTGATTTTGCTCTTGGTCATACTTTGTGTTATAGCCTTGGTCAAGTACTTGATTGTGGTCTTGATGTTATGTATTCATTAAACTGTTCAATTTTATTGTTGGTTTTATTATTGTACTAGAATTTGATATTGGTCATGATAATGACCTTGCTATGGGTTTTCGTGTTGTCTAGTTTGGGGATGGTCTTAGCAGTTATGGATTTGCATTGAAAATAACTTTATGAGAATTTTTATTAGTGTCATCTTTTATGGGTTTTTAGAAACACAAAATGGCCCAGGAAACGAACCACAAACCGCAGTTTGGTTATTTTGTCATCAATATTGCTTCTTGTTGCACTTATACTTGCAATAGCTCTTGGAATACTAATATACAAGGGATATGAAAATACAGATGGGTATGTGTTAAAAAACAAATAATTCCCCAACTGAAAAGTTCCTTTCAAACAGCTTTGTATTTGATATTATTTTTGCTTCAGCAGACCTAACATTTTAATACCTTTAATATCACATCTAGGGAGATCTGCTTAACGCCAGGCTGCGTTCACGCGGCATCCATTATCTTAAACTACTTAGATGAATCAGCAGATCCGTGTGATGATTTTTATGAGTTCGCTTGCGGTAGTTTGCTCAATAATACTAAAATACCCGAAGGTGCAACATCCATCAGTTCTTACATGCGTATCAATAGCATTATAATGGATCGGCTAAAAGTAATAATTCAGGAACCCTTACCACCAAGCGCATCAAAACCACACCATATATACAAAAAAATGTATGATATGTGCATGAACACCACGTCAATTGAAGAAAATGGTTTAGAATCTGTCGAATCGCTTTTGAAAGATTTGGGTGGATGGCCTCTTTTGGAAAATGATAATTGGAACGAAGGTAAATTTGAATGGAAGCAGTCTATTTACAAGTTTAGAAAATTTGGGTTGGGAGTAAGTCACTTTATTGGTTTCTACGTTACAACCGACATCAAGAATTCAACAAGGCGTCTGATTGAAGTAAGTCTATTGGGGGGAATAATATGTTTTCTTTCTGTTATTTATATTTTAGATAGATGAACCCAGCTTCGGCTTAAGGAGAGAGTACCTTATCAACGGAACTTCAAATAAGTTTGTCAAAGCTTACTACGATTACATGGTTGATGAAGCTGTATTATTCGGTTCCAGCAGAGCAACCGCTCTGAAGGAAATTAATGAAATATTGGAACTTGAAATTGCGATTGCTAAAGTAATCCCATTACTAGCGCAGTAAACAATCAAACTAATTAAATATGTTTTAAGCTCTGCCTTCCCGTAGAAAAAACCAGAAATATAACAGCATTGTACAACCCAATGACTATAGAAGAACTACAAGATAATTATCCCATTGTGCCTTGGTTAGAATACATTACGAGGGTTTTAGATATTCCTGATATTGATATTACGGAGGATGAGATCATTAACGTAAAAGTGCCAAGGTTTCTAACAAATGTAGATTCTTTGTTACGAAGAACGCCCAAACGGTAGAAGTAATCATTCGATGATTTGTTTGGTTTTCAATGTTACAATTTTAGGATTCAAGCCAATTACCTTATGGGCAAAGTTGCCTTTTCTGCTGTGTATGCTCTTCCAGAAAGGTTTAGAAACCGAAAAGACGATTTTTATAAAATATTTTCTGGACGTACAGAGGCACTAGCACGATGGTCAGACTGCATATATAAGGCACTTGGAAGGTCAGTTTGTAAAATTATAAGTTTATTATATTCGAATGTGTTTCTGCGTATATTACTATAAGTAGTTAGCGAATGGTTGGTAATGTGAAATTTCAAGCTTCCGCGGTTTGTGTGTAATAAAGTCACCTCTTCGAGCTTATACTGCGTCGTCGTAGGATTGATTGATGTTGACCTTTGGCTAACAATTGCAGGTAGCATTAGACAATTTTACAACGACACGATCTAAACGCGAGGAAAGGGTTTCAGTTCAGCATCATTATTACATGAACATAAACACTATATTTTTATGAAAGTGTTATTATATAGACTAACAATACATAATGATATTAATGGTCCTATTGTTGAAATAGGTACCACTAATGTAAAACGAAAGAAACTTTGTGTTAAAATTTACAGTACTTACCTTGCAATCTCGTCCTCGTATGTCCGTAAATATTTCGATAACGATTCCAAGACTCAAGTAAAGGAAATGGTGAATAATATTCAAAACGAATTCGTGGAAATCCTAAAAACAAGCACTTGGATGGACGAAGAAACCCGAGAAAAAGGCATTGAAAAAGCGACATCCATAGTGGCATACGTGGGCTACCCAGATGAACTACTTGATGATAAGAAAATTGAAAAATTCTATCTAAATGTACCAAACAGCTGACTAATTAATAGCTTCGGTTACTTTTGCTTTTTTTCAGTTAGAAGTTACCTCCGATGATTATTTGGAAACTAATCTGGCTTTGTCCCTGTTTCAAACAGATTACTATTATAAGCAACTTCGTGAGCCTGTTAATAAAACTGATTGGGTTAGACAATCTTACTCTACTGCCGTTAACGCATTTTATTCTACTTCAGAAAATAGCATAAGTAAGTAAACAATTCCGGAAATACTTTTACGGTCAGAGGAAGTGGATAATCAAGGCAGAATTTCATTAGTTCACAATGATTATGTAGTCCGCTATGAACTTTGAGATAATTTTACAGATAACGGTATGTTTCAATTTCAGAAATTCCAGCTGCAATATTACAGGGACGATTTTTTAATAAGGACAGACCTCGTTACATGAATTATGGTGCTATAGGGTACACAATAGGACATGAAATTGCTCATGGTTTTGACGATATAGGCAGGCAATTTGATAAAGATGGAAATCTCCTAGACTGGTGGGCAGAGGATACTCTAGCAGCTTTCATTAAAAAAGCACAATGCATTATTGATCAATATGGCAACTATATTGTTCCTGAAATTAACTTAAATGTAAGTTATTTTGATGTTGAAATATTTCTATTTAGTTCGGCAAATACAAACTAATTAGTTGAGCATATGAAACAATCAATCTAACTGATATCCATCGGCTGATTGATGCCCTAAAAAATGTTCAGCAGTTTGGCGTTAACATTTAAACCATTCAAAATCTGTGTTATTAAATCCCTCTTTATTATAATGTCAAGAAATATTACAATTATTGTACACTATATAAAATTGGTTCTTTTTAATAACTATATTTGGGTATTAACAATCTACTCTTAGCATTTGAGTAACAAGTAATTATTATGCGATTGTCTGTGATATGTGGACGATCTAGCCAGGGCCGGATTAACCATTAGGCTAAGAAGGTTTACCCTATCGGCCTCTCGCGATTTCGGCCCTCCATGATAGAAATAAATGTGTATAGGTTACACTTAGTCTTTTATTATTTAAACTCATTTTAAATCTGTATATCTAGTCGGCCTTTTCTTCCAAGTAGCATTTAGGCTCAAAATGGTTTAATCCAGCTCTAGATCTAGCCATCGCTATTCATTCGGCGGAATATTACATTAGTCCTGAATGGGTTGCCAAACTAGGTCCTGTGGCCACTACCACTTCAATCTTCTTGTAGCAGCTGGTTGGTTGAAAAACTGCTCTATGAGGTTATTCCCGTGACTTGCTAACTTCTTCTTACATGCACTTAACAGCCTTTGAATTTTGCTGGCTACGTATGGAATCTTCAAGTCATTGTGGAGAATTTCGTTATAAATGTACCTACTAAGGGCCATTAGACACTATGAGAAGTGTCTTGGAATGAAACTGTTGTCGTATTTTGGTGTGTGGAAGCTGTGCGCAACCCCACAACTGAATTCCATTTGACCATTATCGGTTTTAATATAACTTTGTGTAGCAGTAATTCATTTGAGATGGAGTGTTGGGATCGCCTTTAAATTAGCCAATCCATACGTTTGATGTGACTGTTGTTCTCCACCTGGCAAACCAGTTTTGTAGTAAGTCGAGGTGGTTTTGATGGTCTTCTGTTGCTATATCTGGTGTACTGATAGGATAGCTGTATCGTCTGAAAACATGGCATTCGTAGAGTGTATAGTGTATATCAAGTAAAGAAGCCACTCCAGTGCGTTGTGTTGCTGTACTCCACAAGTAATTTGGTAGTAGTCTGAAGAATAGAAATCTTTTTTGCTGAAAATTATTGGAAAAACACTGTTGTGTAAACGTATATGGCACCGTTTGAGTGATAAAGATTGGTTTTCATATATGATCACATCTTAGGAAACATAATTACTTTCCTCACTTTAAACAGTCTAATGTATACTTACTTACGACATTCTGATTTATTGTTGACTCTATCGTGCAACGCTTCTTCATTCTTCAACCGGTTTGCAGTCATATACAGCTTTCTGTGTGCGTGTGTGTATGCTGTCCATTCTTAAAAGGCATTTTTCCATCGCTTTCTGTAGTTTATTTCTTCACAACCCCGTTCTTAATGTCTTATTTGCGGCGTTGATCTATTAGAATTAACCAGCAGCTGATCGGAAAAACCACACGTTTTCTACATCTATTTATTTTGATTGTGGTTTATCAAGATCTAGTATGCACTTCCATACTTTAAGATCGGAACTAGCTATAGGTATACAGGGTGTCCCAAAACTATCCTGAGAGGTAGAAAATTAAAAAGTAATTAGGGTTTCCTTAATAAACTTATCGTCTAAACAGGTTTGTTAAGAAGTTACAACCCCCTAAAGGGGTACCCTGAAGGAAGATATTTCTAAATTTTTCCAAAACGCACATGAGTAGTAAGTTTCATTCTTTAGTCGACTCACTTAGTAACGAACGGATATTAAAAAAAAAAACGTAAAATTCATATTCTAATGTAAAAATATTAAAAATATGTACCCTTATTTATTTTTTATAGGGTATACCGTTATCTAGATATTGATATTCTACAGTTTTAGTTTTAGGCTTTGATAGAGAAAATAATGTTTAGGTCATCCACGGAATTAAGCATTGTTTTTGATTGTCCGTCCGACATTTTACAAATGGTAACTGCTTTTCTTCTGTGTATAGTGCTTTGGTGATATTTTGTTATTTTTGTGTGTTTCTGTTTTTTTAATATATCACTATTGACTAAATCAATTAGCTGACATGCACCTGATATTAGGAGAAGCCAGAATGAATTCGATTAAAACTGTTAGCTTATACAGAGTTTTTATTTTTATTATACATTGCCTATGTATGCTTTTAAAAGAACGCATTAATTAAGCCTATTATGTAGGCAACCAAATATACAGACAACTAAACCATGCTGTGACCAAAACATTATATTAATTCAAAGTTAAAAAATAAAATTAATCTTTATTTAGTGTATTCTTGGGTTTTTTATACAACCATGTACAGTAAAGACAAAAAAGTGGAAATTCTAATGTGGTATCAGAGTGGAAACAGCTTAAGAACTGTGAGAGACTTATTTTCACTAAAATATCCAAGAAGACCTACTCCTTGTAATCGAACCATACAAACAACTGTTAGTAAATTTAAATCAGAGGGATGCGTAATAAATTTCCATAAAATAAGATCAAGTTTTAACCGAAGAAATTAAATTAAATATTTTATGTTACGTTGAAGAAAACCCTACAGTATCACTACGAGAAATGGGTTCACATTTTAATGATTCTAAAACCTCGGTATTTATAACACTAAAAGAATTTAAATATAAGTAGTACAAATTTTCTAATCACCAACAACTATTCGTCGAAGACAAAGAGAAAAGAACAATCTTCTGTGAAACATTCTTTAATTTACTAAATTAACATTAACACATTTTAAATAAGATAGTTTTTAGTGATGAAGCAACTTCCACAATAAATGCAGAAGTCGTTTCACAAAATTTTCGGTATGTATTATAATTCCTCATCTATCCACTATCCAGTATCCTGATAAACTTATTTCTTAGATATTGGTCCCGCACTAACTGCCATTTATAAAACTTAACTCACAGTGAATACGCTAGGAAAGTTAACGTATGGCTAGGAATAGTTGAAAATAAGCTTATCGGTCCATATTTTATTGATGGTAAACTCAATACAGCCAAATTTTTAGAGCTATTAGGGAACGACATCATTCCGGCAATAGATAACTTAAACATCGATGATCCATGGTTTCAGATGGATGGAGCCCCTTCGCATTCCACGAATGCTATAAGAAACTTTCTAAACGACAGGTTTCCAGGACGTTGGATAGGAAGATTCGGTACTATACCGTGGCCCCCGCGTATTGCATATTTGTCGCCCAATGACTTCTTTGCTCGGGGATATTTGAAATCAAAAATGTATATAAATATTTCAATACAAAGTATTGATGAATTAAAAGATCGCATACGTACCGAATGCAATAGCTTGAATCTCGACTTTCTTGCGAATGCTGTGTTTTTGTTTCCATTTCCGTTTTCTGTTACTGATATTTAATGTTTTACAATAATAATCGTCGTTGTTGTTCAACTCATTTTGATTTACTTATTAAATATAAACACTGTATCAACATAACCTTCATACTCAAGTAATTCACAACGACAGTGACGTTTGCTTCTGTTTTTTAGTTGTGGGTATAGTCGGTTGCCTACACAATAGGCGTAGTTGACGCGTTTTTTTTAAGTATACATAGGCAATGTATACTAAAAAGAAAAATTCCCTGTATAGCGAAAGATACTCCGACCGAGTTTTAGCAAATAGGAGAACATTCTTGAATGTTGATCGCCATTTTACACAAAGTAGAAGTTTCTGCTTCAATACTAACGGAGCAGATAGGTCTAGAAGAATCCGCACACCGGCTAGAGAAGAATAAGTGTTGGATGTGGTTGAAAATAATTCTGTTATAAGTACGAGGCGGCTGTCATTATAACTAAATATTTCTCGTAATAGTTCACATCGGGTTTTAAAGGAACAGGTTTTATATCGCTATCATCTTCCCAATGTACAAGAATTATTCCTGGCGATGCTGTCAGTCGACTAGAGTTTTACCGTTTGTTTCTTGAAAAGAAGGAAGAAGACCAACGCTTTCTTCGACACATTGTATTTGCGGAGGCTTGTTTCACAAGACGTCTAATATTTAACATGCATAATGTACACGTGTAGTCTCAAGAGAATCCTCATGCAAAAAGTATACATCAGCATAGTTTTAAGTTGAATGTATGGGAAGCTATCTTAGGAAACTTATTTTTTGGGCCTTACTACTTAGTAAGCACTCTTAACGCTGAACGATATCATAATTTTCTCACGCATAAGCTACACTACACGAAATCCTAGAAGATGTTCCTGTAGCTACACCTACGTGAATACGGTTTATGCATGACGGTGCTACTCCACATCGTGGATTCCAAGTTCGTAATTGGCTTCACTTAAATTACCCAGGCATATGAATAGGAAGAGGCGTTGATTCACTACTTCACTGGCTTGCACGTTCTCCAGATCTTAATCTTTCCGATTTTTCAATCTGAGGATTAATAAAAATTGAAACTTTTCGCCAAGCCAGTGGAGACTGTGGTCCTAGTAAGACAACGAATTCAAAACGTGTCTCTGTCTTTAATCCAGATGCTACTACATTTTAGCATGATATCTTTTCTACATATTTGTTTCTTATTATGCCTTCATTAGTTGCCACCGTCCGAAAAAGCGAATGGGAAACTATTTTACTTCCGAATTAGAATGTAACCTTTATGGACCTCATATTGTACTGCATTTTTTGGGAAAGATTATTTGGGCAAGGTGGTTTCTTTTTTCCTATTGGCATTTATACCGCCAGTACTCGGTATGTTTAAACCAGGGTGCATTTAGATGAGAGGGGATATATGAGGCCCATCAACATCCCATTAACACACTATTAGCGAGAACGTAATCAAACATTGTTCCAGTTTTTCTCGCAGACCATGTAAATTCATGAGTTTCTTTGTAACAAAAGAAGGTGCCATTTATTGGTTCACCATACGTATTTACTAGCACATCCAAAGTTACACAGATTTCCAACTTTTTAGGTCATCTTCAAGGGAATTGTAGGAATTTGGGTTTATACCAACCAAAGTTTGCTGCAGGAAAACCTAAAAATCCAGATAGTTTTCTTAAATATTGTACAAACCAACTATGTTCATGTATCCTCTAGGAGTTTTCAGACTGGCTTTTCAAATAATATTTTTAATAAATTTCTAACTAATATTACCCAATAATTTTCAGCTAAACGGTGTAACTACCCAAGGTGAGAACATTGCCGACAACGGAGGAATAAAGGGCGCGTATATGGCTTACCAAACGTGGGTTGCACGCAACGGCCTTGAACCGAAACTTCCAGGACTGGACTACACGCCCAACCAAATGTTTTGGATTTCCGCGGCCAATGGGATGTGTGTGAAAAATAAAAATGAAGTGCAAACAACACGAATTACCACGAGCCCCCATTCACCTGAAAAATTTAGAATCCTGGGTCCGTTTAGCAACTCAGAATACTTTGCTAATGATTTTAACTGTCCCTTGGGTTCTAACATGAACCCTGAAAACAAATGTCAAGTTTGGTAACAATCGAAGAAGTAGCATTAATTTGTTAATTGTTGTTAATTTTTTATAACGCTTAAAAATATATGGGTAATATATCACAACCGTTTTTTAAGCCATCAAATAAAAAAAATGATATAAAATTAGTTCCATATCTAAGCTCTTTTACTTAAGAAATTCCTGTTCGGTTTTTTGAAAGCAAGTAGCTCAAAGAATATACAATAGCTTCCACTTGCAATAATTAAAATCACACAAGCATCATTAGTACATAAACTTATTTTTGGACTTTCTATAAAAGCCAATTCTTCCTAGGTTGATTAGAAACTAGAGCTCTAAAGTCGTACGGGCACATCAAACGAATAAGGGTGAAAATACGACCAAAGAAGACCTTAGGTTGGTTATTGAAAGTTAAAAGAAGAAGCGGCAAGTAAAGAAGCTGTTAAATGAAAAACTTATACAAACAATATTATTGAAGAAAAAGGTTTAAACGGGTGACTAGGAAGATAGGATCTACTGGAACCTGACAACGACAAACGTATAAGGAACGAGAAGGGGAGAGAGGGAGAGAAGCTGCGCAGATTAGACAAGTATAGATTAATATGAGAGAGAAAAAAAAAATTCAAATAATATACAAAAATTCCAAATAATGTGTGCCCCTCAAAATGGCAACTTATCATTTAGTGACAATTCATTGTTTCAGTTTATGTTGGCAAAAATATTTTGGAAATATAAACAGTCGATATTTATTTATACTCAATTTTTCCTACAGAAAATTCTATCATATTTATTTTTAAAGTACTGTTACCTTAAACGTAAACAGCAGTTTGTATCATACATGGTGAAATGTTTTTGAATTCGACGTCCGTGAGAATATACGAGGTGTGTTCAATTGAAACCTATCTTTGCCAGTTTCATTCATTCATTCGTTATAATAGTATATTATTTTATATGGAGGAAAAGTGATACTTTTCATGACGCGCTCGTGTTTAACAGCCGAACGGAGTGAGGCTGGTAATAGAGAGCAAGTCATGAAAAGTAACTTTTCCTCCAAATAAAATATGCTGTTTTTTCTTCAA
>JABXWE010067611.1:0-13849 GCA_014611495.1 Limonius californicus | reverse complement strand
GAGCATAACCTTGTTTGATATAAAATTAAATTTATTTTTGAAATGAAGGTAATGTGTAAAAGTAAAAGCAGTATCTTTATGGATTTGTATATTCTATATGGTTCATGCTTTCACAATTTAGTGTTTAGTTTAATAACCATTTATTATATTTATATTCTCTACTAAAAGATTGTTTACAAAAAATGTACCATTTGATTTGGTTTCGTTTCATATATTAAATTATTTTCGAAGTATTAGCTATTAAATGGTGCTTCAAATATTCATTTTACGTCTAATGTTTCTGGAAATGGACATAAAATTTACGGCATGTCTATCTTTTACTCGTACCGTTGCTTTCTATGTTTTTCGGGGATGATTGTAGCTGAATTCTATCTAAATCTCTCGTATTTTGTTCGCCTTCAGCAAACGCTGTGTCTGATTTACGGTAACGCTTTGTGTGATAGCTTTGTTTGTTTCCTCATTTGTTTTGCACAGCCTTGGCTTTCATCCCTCGGTTAATTTTATGTTAAATCTGGGCGTCAGCAACCAGAACTTGTCGACCGTGACCTCAGTAAAAGCGTTACCTGTAAAGGAATTTTATTGCAGATGTACCTTTTTAAGTAATGCTGTACTAGATTTCTAATTATACAGTACTTAAATTTAAAGGATTTCTACCAGTACGCTTCCAAATATATGTTCAATTTTTCGAAAACTTTTCCGTTCATTTTTACTGTAGCAATAGATTATTATCTAAAATTCTAAAGCTGTGTTTCTTGATCGCCGGTCTGCTAATAAATTTGACCGGTTCACAAAAATATATTTTGGTTTTATATGTTCATTTTACAAACACATAAGATTTAGGTATGAATAAGTTCGACACGATTATCCGTCGTCGCTTACAATCATTCGAAAAATATTTCTGAAAGACAGAAGTATTGGAGAAATTAATATGTAGATTACAAATTCTTGCATGAAGCAAAAATCGACCAAATAATTCCGATAATTTCGATTTTGAGAATACAATTCAACAATACATTAAAGATATGGGAAATAATGAAGAAACAAGAAGGCTATGTACAGCCGCATTCCTAAATAAAAAACAGGTCTTTGATAAAGTTTGGCATAAAGGTCTGTTCTACAAACATATACTAAACTTCCAAACTCAGCAGTATTTGATGTTAATATCGTACCCAACTTAGCGGATCTTTCAAGTTAAGATGAACAACAAAGTTTCAGACTACTACCAAATCACCTCTGGAGTTGCGCAAGGTGACGTACAGGGGCTCTTGCTTTGCCTGATATACAACGACCTTGATCACTACAACACTGGTTTAATAAATGGAGAATGACATTCAACATGAAAAAGTGAAAATGCCATGCTACGCGCAGGAACCAAAATAACCCAAATAATAACAAAAAGAAATTCTAAAAATCTAAAAATACTACTTAACAAATGCGTTGAAGAAACGAAAATACCAAAAGAATAAAATAATGCTATAATAGTTTTACTATACAAAAAAAGAAGTAAACTTCAGCTTAATAACTACAGACCGATAAGCTTATTATGTCAAGTCTATAAACTACTAACAAACGGACTAACAAATAAGATGGACTTTACCAATCAACGGAACAGGCGGGATTCCGAAAAAATTAGAACACTATCAATCATATACAAACAATACGGAATGGTATAGAAAAAACGCAGGAATAGAATCTGCACCTACATTTGGCATTTGTAGATTATAATAAAGCCTTTGATTCTCTAGAAATATGGGCTATACTTGAATCGCTAGAAAACTGCAGAATAGATTCAAGGTACATAGAATTAATTACCAATATATATAAAGAAGCCACTAGTGATATCAATTGCACGAGAAAACAAAACAAATAAAACTGAATAGGTGAATAAGACAATGGGGCACGATATCCCCAAAGTTATTTACACTAACCACGGGGGACATATTTAAGAAATTACAATGGGAAAATCGTGGAATCAATACAGATGGAGAACAGTGAAGTAATCTTAGATATGCGGATGACGTGGTGTTAATATCTAACAATCCTAACGATCTAAAGGAAATGCTAAAAGAAAAATCGGAGGAAATTAGCCTAACCATAAATACGATAAAGTGAATCCGTCACAAAACGAAGATGAAATGGCGTTGGGTGGGTCATATTGCTCGAATGGAGGCTGAAAGATGGACGAAGAAAACAACTGAATGGAGACCGAGGATTGGAAAAAGGAATGTAGGGCGGCCTATAACTACATGGTACGACGACATTAGGAAAATAGCAAGTAGAAGATGGATAACAACGGCATAGGATAGAAGCAAATGGAAGGAATTAGGGGAGGCATACGTTCAAAGATGGACGAAACATGCTGAATAAAGAAGAAGAAAAAAGACATTCAACAGCGAGATATCGTCACAAATAATCTTTACTAAGGAACGTACAGTATGTCCGCAAACCAGACTCAACAATGTCCCAATACCAATGAAGATTATAATAAAATACCTTGGCATGCACCTCGACCAAAAATTCACTTGGAGCATACATTTGAAAGCTAAAGTGAAACAGCTACGCCTGAAGATCAAACAAATGAATTGGATAGTTGGAAGGTAATCTCATATTTCCCTATAAAATAAGTAACTTTTATACAAAGTCATATTAAAACCCACATAGATTGACGGAACCCATCTACGGGGTTGCGTAAAGGCATCACCGATCATAATATTGAAGAGATTTGAATCCCAGATTTTTTGTAGGACAGACTCAGGATCATATCCATAGCCTAAAGATGATTATGAAAAAGATTCACAAATTGGGTACTTCTGAATAGATTAACATCAAGAGTAATAGCTACACAAATCAAGTAACCAAGGCAAACGTCGGAACATATTAGAAGGGACAGCATTAACAACGATACAATAAGAGAATTATTGCAAGTAGAATCCTTAGCAAAATGGATTGAGAACAATTTAAATGGTCTGTACACATTTGCATAATGGGGAAAAGTGAAATACCAATAACAACGACATAGATAAAAGTAAAACGAAGAAGACTGAAGAGCAAATCGAGGAGAAGCAAATATAAGACATAGCAGGGAAGAGACTAACCAGGGACAGATAAGAATTGGTGGAAGAGTAATGGAGGATAGTCCAAAGATCCCTCCCCTCCGTCTGGGCATAAAGGATGAAAAAGAGGAAAAAGAAGAGTTTAAATCATTTTTTGAGCAACATTACTGTCGCATATTCAAAGTATTATAGGAAAGCAACTTATTTATGGGATGTAGGATTCTCGGCTTTACCGACTATGAAAACGAAGTGAAAAGATCATTTAGCCGTAGGCCCACATCTTGGTCTAACTTTAACAAATTTATGACTGAACAGTGATTTAATTAATTGTTTCACCAGAGCAAAAACGATGTTGTCATTCAATTTTAAGTACTTTTACTTATACTCGTACAAAGTTCAATTTATTTAAATTGTATATAAATAACTACATGTACTGACTTGCATGTCTTATAGCAATTTTTATATCAAGCTGTTTAGAACAGCAAATAGAGAAATTGTATGTGTCTTAATATTTGTAAATGTATTACTAATTACTGCAACATTTTTGTTGATTATGAAGTTTGAACATTTTACCTAATTCAGGTAGCTTTTTGTTTAATTATTAAATTCGGCTAATCTTTTCCACAGAGCAATATCACCCTAAAATCTGATAGGACATTCTTAGTTCCACTTGGTAATTACATCTTGAAATGATCCAATACATTTCAGAACTGTGATGCCATTTAGTTCCACTTATTTTGAAATTTTTCTCTGTGTATAAGTGAGGATTGGCTCATGTCTCCCCTCTTGTTGAAGTTGATGTAGCTCGTTTTTTGTCACCACCAGAACGAGCAGTTAAATTAGTCTGTTTTTGGTCTTTTATGAGAAAACCTATTTACTTAAGCATGTATTAAACTAAAACAATTTTAAATACTCATTGTAGGTAATTAACAGGCCTCTGACCTAAACACAAAGTTAGAAAAAGATGGAATTTAATAAGAATAAAATTTCAGTTTACGGTTTCTTTCACGGTATACAAGGAAAACTAATAGATAAATGACCGTTTATCTGTTTTTCAATTGTGTACGATGCAAATCAGTACATATGATATTGTTTTGAGTGCAACTTTCTTACAAGTTTTGTTGTAACATATGCGGAGCTCTTAGTTAAAAGTAAGAGAAGAATACAATACGTTCTCTGAAACTCTAAATTTCTTTGTAACAAAAATAATACTTAAACTGTTAAGAAATTATTACTTCTATCTTTGCTTTTGAGTTTCTATTAACTTTAATTGTTCTGATAAATATTGTTTCAGACCTAACTCGACTCTACCACTGCAAAATATTGAGGATATTATTGTTTTCATTAACAGTTTACACATTTTGAATATTTAATTGACTAACTAATACGACTCAGCAGTTCCTTGGAGGTATTACGCCATTTTCTGTTGATGTAAACAATTTCAACATTTCTTGAATCTTGGATTGCGGTTGTAGTGAAATGTTTCCATTGTTAATGCTGGTATGAGGCTGATGTAAATTATAAAAATTAAATTATATTGAAATATGTAAAAATATATTCTTATGTTTTTTTCTTCAGCAGTTAAATGGATTCTCACAAAATTATGTAGTTCACTGATTAACTATTTAATGTCTGATTAGGTCTAACCAAAGAATATAGATCTATATTCTTTGGTCTAACAGAACTATTATCATTATAAGTGTTTTCGTTTAAACGAGCATTGTCGGCAATTTAGCTTAAACATTTTTTATTTCGAGATGTACTACTAAAGTTTCCATTACCTTTCAACAGTTTTCAACGTAGATAATTACGCCTCGTGATTATAATTTTTAGTGTTATTATATTTTTTAATTAGCCCGTAACATCTGAGAGCAGTGTTGATATACCATGATAAATGTCTTGATATAACTAGTTTGTCCATCCGATTTCTTAGAAATGTTCAATTCATGAATTCCTTATACAGAGTGTCTTAAAATTGATGTCCGTGCTTCAGATTTGATTCGGGGAGGTTAACACAAATCGAAAATTAAGAATGGAAACTCTTCCGGTTGTTCTTCGTTATCGACTTATTGCTACAAAAGTAAGTAAGACATTTTATCGCACAGTCGTTCCAATCATTATTTTCATTTCCTTCCTCTTTTTGTGCTTAAAATAAAGCGATGCTGTTCTAATCGAAATTACGATTAGTTACCTATAATGACAATGCCACTAGTGCGGCTAGGACAAATACTGAGAGGCTTTTAAATCGTTGACACCGTGATACAAAAACTGTAAGACGTGCGAAACAAAGAATATTGGAAACATAATTTAAATCGTGGAAATAATCAGGCAGGACGTCAACGTATACTAAGCATCTATCAAGAAGGATAAGTTCTTGAACTTGTTGAGGCCAAAACTCATTGCCAAAAAGATACAATTCTCAGATTATTAAAGTGAAATGGTGTGCAACCATTTAGCTCTCAAAAAGTTTGGCATGACGGGGATAGGGAGCTTCGAGTTAATTTTTCAAGGTTATTGTATAGCGTAAACGACGATCCACATTTAATTCAAAAGATTCTGTGGGTTGATGAATCCATATTTACTTAGATGGAGACGGACATTATAAATACTTACAACCTGTATGAATGGAAGGATGAAAACCCTCACTTAATACGCAAAAGATCTTATAAAGACGATGGCCAATAAACATTCGAGCTGGGGTAATAAATAATAATGTAATTGGTCTACAGATTCTACCGAATCGACTTAATTTGGCATGGTATCTTCAATTTTTAAAAGGAAATTTACCACAGCTACTGTTCGATGAAGTTCCATTAGCGGTTAGATTAAATTGTTGGTTTCAACATGATGGTGCACCTTCATATTATGGAATATAAGTGCGACATTTCCTGAATGAAAATTTCCCTGAGGGGTGGATTGGAAGAGGTGGACCTATACTATAGCCTCCTAGAATGCCGGATTTGAATCCGTTGGATTTTTTCTGCGGCCATTTGAAAGAAAAGGTTTACTGCAAACCTGTTTTGAATACTGCAGATCATAGTTGTGTATAATAAACGAAAATATGCTACAGGGGGTTGAAGTAAGAGGCAATTTTATTGAACACATTTGGTGGCCACAGACGTGGACAATATCTTTTTGCTAATATTTTTTAAACTGCAAGGGCGCCAGTTTTGTTATATATATACATATACACTGTCAGTAATCCATATACACTCTGTATTTTAATATAATTATTGCCATTTACCTTTCTATCTTTTGTAATTTTTTAGATTGTGCTTGATAGTGGTAGTTGGTAGTAACTGTTATAATTATTATTAGATTTTGTCCTGGGCAACTCCATTAAATACATTAAACATTTTTCGAAGTTTTTGGTATGTTACAAAAACAACGTGGCAAGGGTGCTCTCAAAAATTTTAGTTTTCCTTTTACTTCTTTTTATATTGTAGTAAGTAAGCGTCTTCTACACTTCTTTGCGGCAGTTTGAGTGTCTTGTGATCAGTACTTCTAAAGATTATAATGGAGATCAAAAATTTACAGTGTCAAATTATTTATTTATCAAACTGTTAGTGGATGACGTAGAAACTGGGGATTTTTACATACTGTTGATGTTGTTATTTTACCGGACTTGTACAGAATATCGGAATCAGAAATGAACCGTGTCAAGGTGCACTAGCTTGACGTACGCATTTCCATACCTGCTAACTAAATAATGCCTGCGTGTCGTACATTTTTATCAGATTATTTAGGTCGAATTGGTACTTTAGTAAAATAATGTTGCTGGCTGTTGCTCCTATGCCTTCACGTCTAATATGTATATACAATTATTTGCTATTACTATCCATTATTAACTTGTTTTTCATGCATAGCATGAAAACAATTATAAGTAAAGGCTTTCTTCCTATACTTATTATTTCCTTTTGTAACCCGTAAAATGCTTACCTATGCTTCTACCCACGCTGCATAATAAATAATAATAAATAAATAAATTGAATAATAAAAAAAAATATTTTAGAAGTAGGAAAACACTAAACGTTGTAATTTGAGGGTGGTATGTATCTATGATTTTCTGCTTCTTTTATTGTATACTCGGTATTATTTCCATATAATACATTATGGAAATATGTAAAAGAAAGCTTGAATATCTAAAAATTACTAATTAAAATAATTTAATTGATTATACAATCGTTTGTTTATTCGTTTATTTATTACAAACAAAAAAATAAGCTTATGAATATGAACGATGCCAGTTTGAATTGTAAGCCAACGAACCGAAATTCAAACGGCCAGAAAAATGCTTCTATTCTTGCACTTGCACTCTGTATTTAATAATTATAATTAAATAACTTTCTAGGCGTACGACTGCACTAACAATTTAATACATTATGATTGGGATACTCAGGTAAAGCATGGTGAAGGTGTAATTTAAATTCATGAGGTGTATAAAAAGAAATGCTCAAGCAAATTACTATAAATGTGCACTGTAATGTATAAGCAGAAAAGTAATACAAATGTGTAATTACATTTTTATTACATTATGTTAACATTAAGAATTGCCGACTAAATTTAATTTTAATAATATGATATAGTTCTATTACTATTAATTTGGAAAATAACGTGACGGTGTGAAAAACCCTACAATTGCCCGTGTTTAACCATTTAATTTCCTGTGATTCATAAGATATATGATCATTGATTATGCTTTGTGATACCATAAATCAGCCGTGGGCAGGAGTTTTACATACGCTGAATTGTTTGACTATCAACACTATTCAAGCAGGCGTCATCAAACCTTTAACAATAATTAAATTGAAGCAAAAGGATGGATCCGCACAAAATTTCTTTTAATTGTTCGGTTTAAAGACTGTGCCGAACAGCATTGCGTAATACTTAGCGGTGTTAATTATAAGACCCAGTTTCTCTGAATATTCTACAAGGTCCTCATTAACAATCATGTTTGAATTATGTGTGTTGTATAGTTTGAAGTTGTGTACTATAATTGCGTGTCGTCAGCATAAAGATGGACTTGCAGGACTCTTTTTATGTAAAAGTGCAAATTGCAAGTATCTAATAGTGAGTCCAATATCAAGCCATTCGTACCTGTGATGCCGTTCTTATTAACGTTAAATAGGTAAATAATAATCTAGTGTCAACTTTCAGGAGAAAATTGTAATTTCTATGAAAAACAGAAGTTACGTATTAATCTATTAATCGGATCCTCGATCATTTCCTCGGTAAAATCGATTAACTGGTTATTTGATTAATCGAGTTTGTTATCCGATTCATCGATTAGTCGATTATTTAATTAAACAATTATCCAATTATCCAAATACAATTGTATACTGTTGTTGCTTATTCTCAATATTCCGTTACAAAAGCGTTACCAACTATCAAGAAATAATTGCACAAAATGATCTACCAAGTGATATTAGTGATATATTCCTGCATAATATCTTAAATGCAAGGATTATTATCAAATTCTTTTATTGGCTGTTACATAAAAGTGGTGTTTGTAAACTGTCAAGAACAAGGGACATTGGTTAGAACCATTTCAGATACATGTTCGCAGTTCGCACGGTCGAATTTGATTCAAAAATCAATCGAACAGTCACAAGAATATTCATTTCATAATCGGGAAGATATAATAATTGTAATTGAAAAAATATGTTATTACAGCTTCTCCGTACCTCTTATGTGACAAATTTGTATTGGATTAAGAAATAGTCTCTGTTTTTCAGTCAAGGAGAATATGTTTACCACATTTAAAGTAAATTAGCAATTTTTTTTTAATTAATCGATCATTATTTACCTCGTAGTAGATTATTTTGCTAGCCGATATCTGGCTATTAATTTCCATACTCGCAAAGTCCTAGCCGAAACGTCCGATTAATTGCTTATTTATCGATTTCCGATTATTTTTTGTAATCCATTTCCGATTATATTAATTCCCATAATCGCAAAGCCCCAGCTGTAACGTCCCTACATTCAAATGGCGTCGTTGAGGCATTCTTCCCCGGTATTCGTACAACCCTTAGCTTGCTTCCCTTACAAAATCTTTGCTTTTTAGTAGTTTCTTCTCATAGAGAAGTTAGCATGCCGCATCATGACATCTGCATGACAGGGGTAATGTAGAAACCGGTATATATTAGCAACGATTAAAAAGCGGACCGATATTGAATATCGCACATAGAATTTAGACACATAGACCACATAGAATTATCCAAAAAATAGAGTGGTGAAGTGTTGGGATTTCCAACTGGGACATCCAAATAACCATAATATATTAGAATATAAATAAACACTCCTGGAACTTCTTGCAAGTTAGAACGTTGTGTTGGTGCTAGTTTATCTCGCTCTGAAAATGAAGGCACTAGCCTAACTGTTACAAATGAAAAGTTAGGTTATGATATTATTTATTTTTTATCCTTCAATAGCCTGATATTCATGACACTTTCTGGAGGTAAATCAAATTGTGTTAACCTCACTAAGCAGGTGTTTGAGCTGTGTCTCACTTTTTTTGTTTATTCAGGAATATGGTGGTTTAGTTGAGTTGGCTAGTAAAGAAGTTGAAATCTAAAATTATTTTTGAAGGGCAATCCGGTAAATACCGGAAAAGGAAAACTATGCTTAATTTTTTACTTTGGCACTGAATAGGAGATTAACGAATCACCTTCTGATAGAATTTGGTTCAATTGTTTTGGGCTTAGTGGCTTTTTGTATAGGCTCTTTAGAAAGACAGTAATGTAATTTTATAGACGTAGAGGGGAAACAAAACACGGTTTCCGCTATCAACATGAACGCATAAACTTTGAGATGTTTATTAAATAAATAAATTCTTGTTGTTACCTTACACAGTATATATTTTAAAACCTTTACCTTAGTTTTACATTAGCTTAAACAACGATGATTATTTTTTTAAGGATTATAATTTTGGTGTATTTGAAATTAAGTAAGCGCTGTACTATTATCATACCGTTTGCCAATTGCTGGTGATTACTTGAAAAGTCTGTTACAACTCTCTTGGAATGTTAAAATTAGAATAAATGATTTAAAATATAATTTCCTCAGTATAAAGTTTACATCTAAGATATGTGTAACAAAAAATTGGATCATAGTACATATTTCAATTAAATTTTTCTGAATTTATGAACGTAATTGTAAAATCTTTTTTTTGCTTTAGGTAAGTGCCGTTTTCCATGTAATGAATACTGGCTTTTTGGGAATATTGGTTTGGACTCAAACTAAAGACTACAAATCTACATTATCCACATTGATTTTTATCTACAACCAGTTAACTTAAGGTAAAGTAAAATTGGGAATACCTATGTGTTTTATTGTGTTCTTTGTCACATGTTTACTTAAGTACGCTCTAACTATAACAATATGAAGGTGTGTCGTGCAACTAGAAAATGTGGAGAAGCAAAGCTAGCAATAAGTCTGAAACAGTGCTTTGGGTGAAACCTAATAACTGTGATTATTTTTAGAAACTTTACACTTAATAAAATGAAAGTAACATCAGAGCTATTTGTAGGCATTATAGGCGGACAATAATAAGTTAAGGAAACGTCTAAAATAAACATCAATGAAATAAGGATAGCCCAGGCTTTTGATAAAGTGTGGCACGAGGGCCTCGAATACAAGATGGATAGAAATCTGCCTAGTCAGGTAAGTCACATTCTTAAATCATATACCTCTGATCGTCAATTCACAGTGAAATATGGCGAGGAATATTCAGAACTAAGAGACATTGCTGCAGACGTACCGCAAGGAAGCGTCCTTGGACGAGTCCTGTACTTGCTTTATACCAGCGATATTCCTACAAGTGATGGAGTAACAACAGCTACGTTTGCTGACGGCACTGCATTGCTAGCCACATGCAAAGAAATAGAGGTAGCCACAAACAACCTACAAGCAGCCGTCAACAACGTCAACAATTAGACTAAGAAATGGCGGATTCAATTAAATGAGGCGAAGTCTACCCATATAAATGTCACCAATGAAAGAATAGATTACTTGCCAATAGTAATCAACAAGCAAACAATCCCCCACGCTAACAGCAACATACCTCTGGATGACATTAGATGCCAAACTTAAGTGGAAAGAACATGTCAAGAAAAAACGGGAAGAACTTCGCCTCAGATTCAAAAAATATGGTGGCTACTTGGTAGATATTCTCAGCTGTCACTACATAATAAGTTATTGTTGTATAAACAAATTCTAAAACCAGTTTGGACGTAGGGTGTGCAACTGTGGAGATGCACAAAAAATCTAACGTTAAAGTAATATAAACTTTCCAAAGTACTTCGCAGCATCGCCAATGCGCCGTGTTACATCAGAAATAAAGACATCTACATTCTACAAGGACCTAAAAGTACCTCCGGTCAGTGAGGAAATTAAACGATTCGCGAAAATACACGAAGCGAGACTACATGAACACCAAAATATCGAAGTGCTACAGTTACTCGATAACAATGGAATTGTTCGGAGGTTAAAAAGGCAAAACCCATTCGAACTAATGTAATCTCAAATAGTGAACAAAACAACAACAAATCATGTGAAAAAAGTGTTTTAAAATATGTAGAGTGCGCCAATGAGACTACGTTCATCAAAACGTTATGACTTGCCTAGATTTAAGACTTAGACTTAGATTTAAGTAAAAGTTATTAGAATTAAATTGCTAGATAGTGTAAATTAGTCGCAATGCATGCGCCACTTGGCGTAATTATAATTTAAAAAATGAAATAAGGAAGATACAGTTGAGTCGAACAGAAGCCAAATTTTGGCGTGGGGGTCTTTGGTGGTTTTTCTTGCATTTCCAATTTTCAGCTGAGCAGTATTGATATTGTAAAACCAATGTTGAATCATCGTTCACAATATTTTAAAACTCTATAAATCGTTACCGTTACTTCCTTATTTCCGTTCCATCTTTACTTCACTATCGTATTGGTACTTTAAAAAATGCAATACAAAGGCAAAACAAATGTTAGCATCTGTTACATTTAAAAGGTCTGTAATAGCATGACTTACCTGAAAGAAACAGTTGCATAGCAAATCCAATCATAACAGCTTTGGCTTGCTGTTATTTAATTTCTATCAGTAACTTTTTCTCACCCTTTCGCAGGATTCCCAAGCACAATATATATTTTTTCTATACATACACTAGATAGAACACCGACTTTGTCATAAGGTTCCTCCTTCTATTTAACACTTAAATGAGGACGTTAAAAACACATTGAGAAAACCATAGTTTTTTTTAGGGTTCGACCGATATAGAAATTTTTGCCGATACCGATAATCGGCCGATACCGATATACCGCAAGCCGATACCGATATTATATCGGCATATCAGTAAAGCTAACTTGTACACATCTAAAATACATTTTTAACGAAGATTTGCATAATACAATATAGTTAACATAAATAACTAAACATCTTACAGTAAGGTAATTACCTAAAACGCGAGTAAAAAATGCGTAAAAAGGTACATATACAAATGGATAGTGGTCCATCAGCCGCAAAAATAAGTAAAACTAATCCCCATACATTGTTTTGGGATTCATATGAAGAATTTGCAGGCTGCAGTGGCAGTTCAAGTGTGGCTCAAAGAAAGTATCATCTCCACAATCATTGCCAAGCGTTTTTGACCGAGAATATACTCGCAATAATCCCTAGGACGCAAGATCCCTTCTCATGGTGGAACCATAACTTGGAAAAGCTGAATTTTGATTATCAGTTTTTTATTTGTAATATTCTTATTTATTTTTTATTAACATATTACAATTTGAATGTAAACTTTTCTTAATATCTTACTTCCTTAATGCTGTCTTTAGATCTTTAGTAGCTTTTAAAATTTATAGTTGAACTAATATTTAATGTTTTATGTTATGTTATTGTTTATTATTTCACTCATTTTACACCTGATTGTGTGATTCTTCCTTTGGATATCTAGCTAGTTAAAAACTACAAGCCAGTTTTTATTTTTACAAAAAATATATTATCCTTATCCTTTAAGCCTGATTTAATGAAGTTGTTGAAAATAACAAATACATTTGCCGATTCGTCATTTTAATGTAATAATTGTTTGTTTCTACGTATTAATAAACGTATTTGTAAATAACATATCGGCAAAAAATATCGGCAAGATTTTGCCTATACCAATAATCAGCAAAGCTGCCGATATAACCGATAACCGATAAATATATCGGTATCGGTCGATCCCTCACTTTTTGTCAGAGAATTCAACCTCCAACCAAAAATTAAATTTTAGGTTATTGTTACGTTTACAGTTGCTTTGCAAAACTTGCAACAAATTTGATTCTTGAGATTGTTCATAATCCTTGTGGAAATTGATAGTAATTACAATAACACCTTCAGAGGTGGATAAATTTGAAATAGATATTCTAGCATCTAAATGTGTTTAATATTATGTTCCACAGTTTCTAAGATATATTTCGTCAACAGCTTTTCACGTCCCACTGCTGGGCACAGACCTATTCTCTGCCATGAGCTGTAGGTCCTCTATGTCTGTGGCACTTTAAACCCTCAACACAAACATAGGACAGAAGTTCGCAACGTCTCGTAAGAGGTAAAGCACTCGAAGAAGATCCTTTATGGCGGTTTCAGTTACAATTTTTGTAATTTTAAACAGTGACTGCGAACTGTAAATCTTTTCGAACACATTTTAAATTGTGTACATATAAAAAACATATTCACAACCAAAGTAGTAAATATACAAATCTAATACTCACCTAACCTAACCTAACCTAACCTAACCTTTTTTTTTTTTTTTTCACACATTC
>JABXWE010067609.1:0-10586 GCA_014611495.1 Limonius californicus | reverse complement strand
GGTCGCGGCTCATCCACAGTCCCGTTTTTTCCATTCTTAAATGTTCGGCACCATTCCTTCACAGTTGGGTACGTAATACATGCATTTCCATACACTGCTTGCATTCGCGTATGAATCTGCAATGGCTGCATACCCTCAGGGCATAAAAATTGTAGTGTCGCACGCTGATCAAACTTGGACAGATTTTCAACAAACGTCATTTCAAAATCGAACTTTGAAAAGTCAGAATCCATTTCAAACGCCAGAAATTTATTAATGTATTGCTTACAAACACTACTAACATTACAAACATCAATTGAATTATTGCATTTGTTTTCAAAGCTAAGTTGATCAAAGATAGGTTTCAGTTGAACAAGCCTCATAGCATAAAACATAAGAGCTTTTTGTACATAGGTGTATAAATTTGTAGTGTTTACATATACAAAGAGAGTTAAAAGTATGGAGACACCGATTTGCTGTCGTTAATATTCATTTTATAAGAAAATTTTCAATACGAAAGGTTTTTATGAAATTTTTATCTATATATTGACATACACGAAAAATTTTGTTATTCAATTGTTTTTGAGTTATGACTTTAAGCGATATTTTTTTAAATGGCGACCTATTAATGCTATACCACTATTCGATAGAAAATTTTTTTCTCTTTATAATGGTGTAATTAATTATTGGGTTTGCATAACATTTCTTCGAGAAAATGCCGATTAAAGTTAAAGTATTTACAATTAATTAACTTCCCGATTCGTAAACGATGCAGCCATGATAAAAAAAACGAAGCGATAAACAAAGGCGATATCACTAAGGCTGAATTTGTTTGTTCACGACACATTTTTCAATTTTGTGCAATTTATTTCTGTTGGCATTAGCAATAGCGAGTTTAAGTGAACTTGAAATACTTATGATGCTGGTTTATCGAGATAGACGTAGAAGTTTACAAGATGTTTGTAATTTATTTAATGATACGCATCCAAATAGAAATCCAATTTCTAAATCTGTTGTTGGTAAAACTTTACAACGTTTTGAACAAACGGGTAGTGTTAAAAATTTACCAGAGAGTGGTAGACCTAGAACATCGACAAGTGATGATAGAAAACTGGATGTTTTATTGGCTGTATCTGAAGATCCCCATTTACCAACCAGGCAATTAGCGGTCAATCTCAATATTTCACAGTTTTCGGTCGTTTCAATTTTAAAAGGTGGAAAGTATAAACCCTATAAGGTACACCTTGTAGATCAGTTGATGGAGGATGATTTTGATAGGAGACTCCAATTTTGTGAGGAAATGTCAAATATTTGCAATTATAATAAAAATTTTGGCAACAATATTGTTGTCTCTGAAGAAGCTACGTTTTGCCTTAATGGTGAAATAAACAGACATAATTGCAGATACTGGTCATCGGAAAATCCTGATTGGGTTTTGAAACACCATATGCAGTATCCTCAAGGGTTAATGTTTGGGCGGGCATTCTAGGGGGTCATATTATCGGTCCCTTTTTCATCGATAGCAATTTAACTTCGGCTCTGTATTTGCAGTTACTACAAAATCAAACTATACCTGCTTGTGCTACTCGCTATCCTCATGAAAACAATGGACACTTTCCCAATAACACTATCTGGTTACAGGAAGATGGCGCCCCACCACATTATGGTGCAAATGTTCGTCAACATCTGAATAAAGTGTTTTCAAATAGATGGATTGGGAGACGAGGAAACATTGAGTGGCCAGCCTGTTCACCGGATTTAAGCCCTTTAGATTTTTTTCTTTAGGGATACGTAAAAAAGAAAGTTTATAAAGATAGCCCTAATAACATAGAAGATTTAAGAATCCGAATTACAAGAACGATGGCGGATATTCCCCGTGAACTCTTAGAAAATTCTCTTCGGGGTTTTGTAAATCGATTGGGTCATTGTCAAATTGTAAATGGAGGACAGTTTGAACATTTAATTCACTAGAATTAAGTGTTTGTTCGTATTTATTTATGCATTTTTTTTTTGTTAATGTTTTTGTAGTTTGTAACGTCATTGTATTTTTTGTCGTTGTTTAATTTAGTTATTAATTTCTTTCTAACAATAAGATTTTGACCGACAACATTATTGCAAATAATTTTTCATAAAATAAAAATATTAAACTCGCTCGCCTTTGTTTATCGCTTTGCTTTTGTTTATCATGGCTGTATTGTTTACGAATTTATTTTATAGAATTATTATAGAGCTTCGTGATTAGCATATCCACTCTTCGTAATATTTACCGGCCTAAAAAAATTGCACTAAAATAGTACTTTTTTGACTACCTATATTACTGCACATTTTCAAGATCTTATATAGTAATAATTCTTGTTTTAGAACACATTGAAATAGCTACATTTTTATAAATTGACCATTTTTTTGTCAAAGATTTTGATCTTTATTGCACTATTGCAGATTTAAAACAATTTGAAATAAATATGCTGTTCGGATACGAGTACTTTTTGTTTATAAGCATTATGAAATTACAAAAGTAGAGTAATGCATGCAGAAGGTTTAAAAACATATTTGTAGTAAAATCTATTAAAAGCAATCTTGGCTATAAATTATGTTAAGTTGTAATATTAATTGGTTAAAAATTTGTATTCGAACGTGCTCCACCATCCAAAATACTTACTGAACGTTAAAACTCATCAGTTTATAAAAATAACTAGATCTGTTGTAATGTTTTGCAAAACAAGGCCTTGTTATTGTAAGATCTGGATAATATGTAGTAATGTAGTCAGAACCACAATTCCTAATGAAACTCTCTGAAATGAGAATGGGAACGTTTGAACTTCTCATTTATCGTACTGTAGTTGAAAATAGTTAATTCAGCTGATGAAGTAGTTTTGGAGCAGACGGCATTGTAAAAGCACGTAGACGATAACAACAAATGGGCAACACTGGAGGGCATCGCATGTGCGGGACAGTATATTCGTATTATACAGAAGGGCTCCTTATAGGGGGTTTATATGAAGGGCTTCGTAAAAACTGTTAAATATATTTTGATGCTTATTTTAAAAAAAGTTACCCCTCTGAGGTTGCCTTGTTTCCGACAGTAGTATTCAACATTTATACGCAATTCACACACCGGTAGCTATAGTATTTCGCCCGGGCGTCTGAGTGCCCGACTTATGTACTGGGCTTGGTATCAGATGTAAGGTACGTATATATATATATATTTATATATATATTATATTATATTATATTTTTGGTGAATGTCGCGAAAATATGAGTGCAGCCTTTATTCCTTTCCAAGGAACTCTAACAAATGTTAGAAATTAATTTTGAAGTATACTATAACTGCGGTATTTGCGGTGTATACTATCTTTGTGTGCTGATAAAAACAGAGGGGTGCAAAAATATGTAAATATACAAAACGTTAAAAAAAAGGTTGAATATCCAATGTTACAATTATGTTAAGTAAACTAAATCCGCATTTATTTAAATAAAAAATTAGCTAAATATATCGAGGCAAATTTCTCACTTTGCACGATACTAGAATAAATGTAGCAAATGTACATTTCAGGTTAAAATAGTAAAATACCGGTAAACTAAATGTGGATCATACTATTACAAACACCTTAAAGCCAAAAGAGGGATACATTTTCATTTAACAATCAACGATTTAATAATCGTTTTGAGGTTTCACATCCGATCAAAACTGCCTGCATGATATTGTATTGTGCCCTTTGAAATATATCGATACCGAAAATAGTAGGTAATATCCTAATAAGATACCTACTCATAAGAAAAAAAGGCATACAACTTGGCTGGGCATGTATGATATAATATTCTGAATAGTAAGAAAAACTGAGATAACGAATTCCTACAGCAGAATTATGGTGGTTGATATTAGATCCCCTCAAAGTTGGAGAAGAGAAATATAGTAATAGCAATTACCTTTAAAATTGTTTAGCACAGTGACTGCCAAGCCTATTTTGAAGAAATCTGTTCTAGACGCCAACATTGTTTTTCAATTGACTGTTTAGAATGAAACAAACACGAATTAGAATTATCTTTTAGTACGGCGTTTCCGAACAGGATGTAACTTATAACGCCCCACCACGACCATTAGTGGCGTGATCGTGTTTATTCCTGCTTACGGTTCATCAGTTGCGGTCGTAAGGCATTGGCAAACCAGCGAGGTATTCTGCTTAGTAAATTTTGTCTGGAGTAGAAGTGTATACACTTCCCGTGGTTCGGAGCCCACGTTAAGCTGTAGGTACTTTATGCCTGTGACACTATAAACGTACAACACGTTAGCGTATGTGCGTAGTGTAAATTATTTTCTTCCACTGTTTCAGCAGAGTCACAGGAATCACAGGAAGAAATTGAGCAATGCGCTGAAATGGATGAATCGGAATGGGATAACTATCTAAGAGATATCAGTGACGACGTTGTAGATTACGAATTATTAAGTGAAATTGAGAGTTCTGAAAGTGATCAAAGCGAGGAACAACACTCTGAGTAATAGTATACTGATCATACAGAATCCGGAGTCCAGTTCAATGACATTGGATGATGGAGATTGGTCTGCTATAGAAGAGGAACCATCAAACTTTGGATGTGAGGACAGAAATATTGGACCAAAATATGAAGCTAAAAATCTATTATCTACAGAATATCCGGCAAATTTGTTTTTTTCCAACAAGTTTTTGAACCTCTTAGTTGGACAGACAAATCTTTATACCGCGCAACAAATTCAAAAACATTCTCTTGAAATCGTCTAGAATGACCAGATGGGTAGAGCGTGATGTAGATGAGATGCGAATTTTTATTGGACTACTTTTGAGCATGATTGGAGTCAAAATGTTTTGTATACAATGCCCTTTTTTGAATCTGCGATGAGTCGACATAGATTTCAATTACTGTTGCGCTTTTTTCATTTTGCGATAGTACTATTACAACAGAAGATCGGTTATATAAAATCAAACCGGTTATCGATCACTTCTACATTATACGTGACAACTATGTACCCGATAGAAACCTATGCATTGATGAATCCATAGTATTGTGGCGTGGAATGCTATTCTTTAGGAAATATATAGAACACAAAAAAAAATATGGAGTAAAACAGTACGAGTTATGCGAATCCAATGGAATAGTTTTCAAAATTCAAATTTATTGTGGCAAATCAGAAACTGTTGTCACAAAGATGGATACGCTTCCCAAATTGTTCTGCAGTTGATGAACGATTTTTTAGATAAGGGGTATGTGTTATACACAGACAATTTTTACAATTTATATGATATCTAGAAAAACCTATATTTATGGCACTCTGCGCACTAACCGCAAAGGAAATCCAAAATAAATAGTAGCAAAAAAAACTAAAAATGGACAGTGTATATGGCAGATAAATAAATCTGTAGTTGTGTGTAAGTGGAAAGATAAGCGCGATGTCCTTAGAATATCGAACATGCATAAGGGAAACAGAAACGAGAAGTTACCCAAAATTCAAATATAATCTTGGATTACAATGCTGGAATGTCAGGTATTGACCAGTGGGATCAGATGCTAAGCTACTACAGCGCTTTGAGAAAAACAATTAGGTGGCCGAAAAACATAGTTAGAGACATTATTAAAATATACATACACAATGCACATTTTACGTAAAGCCAGCAAAAGTTACATTAAATCTTTAAAATTTGGAGAACTACTGAGAAGCCTCCATTATGCGTAGAACAGTGTTTTATAGCATATTAATTAAAATTTGCTCTTATTGTCTTGTTTACTTTCGTTTTTTTTTATATTTTGATAATCTTGTAAAAAAATAATAAATAAATCCTGTTTATGACGCTCTTTTGTTAGTAATGAACCTTCAACAGTTGCCCATACCACAGAATTCATATGCGTTTACAACGTGTTAATTCGTGGTAGGCAACGAAAAGTTATACTGTAAAAACAAGATAACTCGTGGGAGTCTACCAGCCCGCATGGACATTAGCTGAGACACTCGTACAAGAAAACTTTCAGTTGAAGACATCCTGGATGAACGAATGGACTGCTTCAAACCCTGACACCTCGAACTTAATAACGGATCCCACAATTCAACCAGCCGAATTCAACCTACGAAGAAAAACATGGTCCGCGCTAAACCGTGTGCGGACTGGCCGTGGCAGATGCGAGTATTTGAAACACAAATGGGGTTGTATATCCGAAGAACCCAACTGCGACTGCGGCCATCCAACCCAGACGATACTACACATTGCATTAGAGTGTCCAATACGAAAGTTGCACGGCTCAATACGCAACATACACGATGCAAATGAGGATGCAGTAACGTGGCTGTCAACTCTCGACATAGAATTATGACATTAGTACCAAATTTATAAGACTTTAGTACTGACTGAATAATTTATGATTATTTTACATATATACATTTTATTTATACCAAAATTTTACACGAGATAACTCGTGGTTGACAGTCAACGTGCTAAGCCAGAAAAATTTCATTTTATAGAAGTTTGTAGACTTCAAAAATTAACGTATGTCGTGTCTTTCAGGTAGTTTCTAACCATTTTACGAAAAACCATTTTATATAAATTGTAAAAGCATGAAGGAGGTCAGAGTATAACAGAAAGCAAGTTGTTTTGTAATGCTGTTTGGCTAATTCAGTGTAAAATATCATAATCTGGTACAATTTAAGCGGATTAGTTGATATTGACTTAGATTACGAAGCATGACATTGCAATTAAGTGATTATCATCTAATTTACTTCGGATGTGAGACATTTTTTATTGAATTCCTAAAACAACTGTTTTATGACATTTAAGTAACAGATGTTTTTAAGTATTCTTGCCAATCTTGCGAAAAATATGAAATTCATACAGAACATGTACTTTTAATGTACTCACTTATGGTGTAGTCATTGCTTTTAGTTTTGGAAAGCGTAAATATTTTTAAGGGTAGAAAGGAATGACATCGTTTCTAAACCCGATATTTTCCTCTGTATTTTTGTTCGTAATACATCAGATTATTAGTATTACTCTTGCAAAAATCCTTACTAAATATCAAATTGTTTTGAAGAAACTGCCACTGCTATTTTTTATTTATAATTTTCAGAACGGTAATTTCAAGAATGTTTATTTGTAAAACAACATTTTAAGACAATTTCTGTAGTTTTCAAGTCAGGAATTGAACAGATCAGTAATTGCAATTGTCTTATACTCATCATTTTTACCTTATCAGCGGCGTAATATTGGAAATATCTAGCAAATCCTTCGTTTAACCATGTTGTTGACCACCAGGCTGTTGTAATTAAGTTTCCAAACCACATATGGGCCAGCTCATGGGCAACGATTGTAGCAACCCTTTGTTTACTTTGCGCCGTGGATTCTGCTTTATCCCAAAGTAATCCAGATTCCCTAAGTAGGTAACAGTTAGTAATGGTAGATGATGAACATGTATATCATCTATTTGTTGTTAACAATTGTAAAAACTTTACCTATAAGTAGCGATACCCCAGTTTTCCATTGCACCTGCTGAAAAATCTGGAATAGCAACTTGGTCAAGCTTCCCAAGCGTGGACTTGGTATATTTTACATCAGTAAAGCTTTCCATTGCTGCTAATATTTTAGGTGCGATTAATAAACTGTATTGGGCCGTATCTATGAGTTGTTGTTGGGACCACACAGCATTGTCTAAACTGTCGACTTGGACGGTCATGCTTGCAAATTTGGATACTATAAACGCAACTAAGTAGGTGGACATCCTTGGAGTTGTTTCAAATATCGTTTTCCTAGAATCATCACCAGTCCTAAAAACAAATTACAATAATTAACTGATTTTGTTTTTAAAATTAACAGACAATTAAAGGTTTTAATGTTGCATACGCCATCCATTAAAATTAGTGCATACTTTGGTTATTTATAAAAGAAAATTTCTTTTTAGAACTACGGTTAATATCCACATTTCTACATAATTTACACATCTAAACCTATCTGGTAGTTTTAGAAATAACAGAAATTGGTATTAATTTCGTGCTTTTAAACACAGCATCCTTTATATTGTTAAATATTCCGAAACAGTTATTAATGGAGTGATGATAAGATATTAAACATTTTTCTATGATAAAAATAATGATTGTGTATTCTATGTATGTAAAAAAAGATTTTAAACTCTGACATGCAGGTCAAAATATAGTTATAGAAATAGATTTTGTCACATTAAAATTTGCTGGAGTAACATGCAATTTGAAGTATAATGTCGTAAAATCGGTGTTTCCTTTCATTATTTTTATTAAGTCGTTGATTTTAGGGTGTCTTTGAATGGTTTACAAATGTTATGATGGAGGGTAGACACAACTGTTGACAGTCGAAATATCTTATTCTACATACTCTGTTCGGAAATTTTATAATTTGTTGTGGTAATTCAGAAAATAATTAAATTTCTTGCATCAGTTGAGTCCTAAAATTGTTTAACTGGTATTGATGGAGACTTTTCATTTCGTAATAGAATAATAGTAAAGTCGTCGTCTCTTACGAACAGTGTAATGTAGTAATGCCAAAAATACAATTATATTTAAATTTTTTATTGTCCAATGATATCCAAAGACAAATTAGTTCTCAAGTGGTAATTGTGTGACCAAACTGGATAATATCATCACGCAATAAAATTTGTCAAGTGCTGCAGTAATACATTATGAATTATTAATATGGTATGTATATTAGTACTTTTTTAAATTTCAGTATTATTTTGTACTAAGCTACGTTTCTTAAAGCTTCTGCGGTAGAAAGCAGAATTATTTGATGCCTTAATATATTGTTATATATCTTTCGTATCTACCCCACGCACATATTTTCACCATAGATGACACGTGCGTATAGACTTTACCTATATGGGTCTCCAATGAATTCAATATTTGATATAGTCTATACGTAAAATCAATTTGAAAATAAAGAAAATTTGTCGTTGCCACATAAAAGTAACGTGGAAAAAGAAACAACTACTCAATTACCAGTTTATATGTGCAAGATTAACCGACAAAAAAAAAACACTGGAGTGACCAGATTTAATCTGTGAGGCCCGAACGAACCAAAATGTTTAATCCCTGACGCTGATGTTACTGATAGTGATGAAAGAAAACGGGCGAAATTTATCACCATTTTCCAACATAACAAATCTGTCAGCTTTCCAACGCACTCAGTTGATTATATTGTCTGCTGTCAAGAACAAACAAAGCCACCCTAGCCTCAAATTACGTTAAAAATAAAAACTATTGATCTTGTAAACGTTGGAATGAAACCTCTGAATACACCAAAATATTAGTTAGACTTCAGTAATATTTACTATGTGGGTTCCTTTGTAGTATGTGTAGATTGACAGAATAAAAATGTTAGGCTACTGTCTGCGGTATTACTGTGGAGCTGTAACGTAGACTCAAAGATTCAAAGAACAGATTATATTTAAGTACTTATTTATCATACATACTGCTAGTACGCATTATCTGTTTAATCATGGGTTTAAGTAATTTCACAATGAGTATCAATTACTTACACGATATCGGATATGGAATGTGTATTACTTATTGCACGGTAATCTTTTGGATTTGTAATACTAATGTCAAATGTAGCTTTGAAGCTGGGCTCATCGAAGCATGGGAATGCTCTTCGGGCGTGTGTTGGCTGAAACTGCGTTGTAGCGATCCATCTAAAATAATAATATAAAAATGTTAATCAATACGCAAATACAATATTATTTCAACAGTATTTATTTGAATGTTTGTTGATATATATTTCAACGTGCTAATACATTGTCCAAAAGTACTCGTCGTACAACGTAACGTACAGATGTACTTGTTATCAATCAAAAATGAATTTGAGCGACCTAAGGCACGAAACAATTAACAATTGAATCAGTTGAAACGGATCTTATAGATAAGTAAACAATAAGGTATTGATATCGACATGGGATCGCTGCAATTGAAACTTCACGCAAATATCCAGTTGACATTGGATATAATTACTACAATTAATAGTAGCACTGTTTTAAAAATTTAAATTAAAAATCTGCTTTAATATTATATATATATATATATATATATATATATATATTGTAGCAATGTCCAACAGAGAAATTCCATGACAGTAAGGACAATTATCAATCAATATGATATAGGAAATATTTCGTTACACAGTTATTGCTTTCAAAAGTAATGTCAAAAAATGGTAACTCTATCGTTTTAGTTAGAAAAAAGTACCTAGGAATAATCTGTGTATCAGAGGCTATTGGTAGATAATTAGACGATAGTGTTACCCTATTTTTTAACGTACCATTTGTGCAATATAGTTCCTATTTTTTAAAATGTCAGTGTAACATTTATTACACAATGTTACATCCAATGCATTGCAATAAAACTAGAGTACGTGTTTCTTGTATGAGATGGCTGGAAACAATGTGTGGGTAACACTTTTTAAACTTTATGACTACGTTAATATATTGTTTAAAACAGTTGGCTGTTGATAAAAAATAGTGTCATAATAGTTTTACAACTACAATTTTATGAATCTTATAAAATAACATTGCAAGTCGAATGTAAATAAATATATATTTACTTCAGAATCGGAACAATAATGTAGTTT
>JABXWE010067603.1:0-12277 GCA_014611495.1 Limonius californicus | reverse complement strand
CTACTTACTGATTAAGTGTCAATTCAATGTCAAAAAATGAAATTTGATACGTTTGTGCAAAACGATTGCTAGCGAACAGATGCTTTATTGTTTTGTCGGACACAAACAACCAAAATAATTTACAGCCAAATAAATTCACTAATGGGCTGTGTGAGATCGAGACACAAGCATAACATGACCCAATGAAAAAAATGCATGTTGTTTTTATGGGCTACAAAAACATGGTGTTTTGTTTTATTTGAGAAAACCTTAATTTTTTTAATAAATATTGTTGAATTTTGTACCAATAAATCAAAAGTGCTTACAAATAGCCATAAGGATGTACATACAAAAAAATGTTCGTATTTAATTCTACATAACATCGTTAAAAATATACAGGGTGCTTCATTTGCAAAAGTTGAGAAAAATAACTTTAAAGTTCTCAAAATGTGAAAATTAATTTTGAACACCCTGTACATGGTGGCTCTACGATATTTAGAAAAGAGCACCCTACAACCTCCTGCAATAAGGTCTTTACTTAATTTCGTCTTCAAAGCTGCGGCCGCTGAAGTGGTGAAATGTTAAGTGGAGTAATGTAAAAATTAAATTTTTGAAAAAAATTTATTACGGCTACACTAGACATTAGATGGCGCTAATATTTTAGATATGAATAAACATCCCAAGAGAAGTGTTAAATATGCAAAAATATTCAGGGCATTCCATTTAAAAAATTACCTTAAGCGTGCCACACTTTTTGTAACTGCCTGTATATTTGAAAATAATTTTTATGTATGCGCATTGACCCACAGTTTACATCTGCATTAGAAAGTTTTCTTTTATCTGTTACGGTATACGAGCTATCGAACTCCCACGCACTATTGCCCCACCCTGTTTAAAAAATACTCCTAATACATTTTGTATTTTTAAATACAAAAATAAACAATGCAAAAAATTTTAAATGACGCTCAATCGTAAAGTATTTACAACAGTTTTCAAAGTTAGAAAATCGAATCCCAAAGGGTCTCGTATTTCCAACTGTTTCTCGATCTGTTATACGCGAATTACCGATCTTGAAGCGTAATATACTATAGCGGTGTTGCCAAATCGTGGGTGCCGGAAAATACAACCCATGACAAGGTGCCACATTTACAACAAATAAATAATTTTATATACGTGTATATAAGAAAGCGACCTCTATGATAAAATCAACGAACTAAACTGTATATCCCAGAATAATGGGTGTCAATATGGCTCCCGACCTATTTTTTGTTAAACGAGGTTACTGACCTTTTCGAAGCCTAGGACGAATTTATACACATGAAACACTGTGGCACCCAAAGCCGGGTGCCTCTTGGTATTTTTGGGTGCCATAATAGCAATGAATATGCGGTTTGGGTGTCTCAATGACAATTTTTATGTATATTTATATATATATATATATATATATCTACTGTAAATCCATTATGGAGAGTCGTCAATGGGCGCCCACTCCTTCATGTGAATCCATAGTGTCATTATATCAATGTTATCAGATTTGCTTATTGTTATGCTAAATGTAACAGATTGCAAATATACTAAGAGCTAAAAAAAAAGCAAAATATGACGATTTTTTTCCACGTCTTCGTTGTACTTAATTTTATGTCGCAAATAAGCACCCTCTAATTGTTCACGGATGTCAACTTTGCCTAAAACACTAAAATCCATGCACGCATTCATGTGAGAAATGGAAGATTTGTGTTTCTTTGCCCTCTCTGCAATGTGTTTTAAATCATTCACCCCTTGTTTATTCCACGCACTAACCTCTTTCTTAAAAATTAAGCACATAAAACAAAACAGTTTATTTGTTACTGAACATCCGCACATCCAATCGTATTTTACATAGATATTTTTGTTGAATTTTCTATTGTACGTTCGGGTTTTACTTGTCGACTGTAGTTTATCTGAAGATCAGGAATAGGCCTTCCTTTCTTCTTAATTAAAAGTTTTTCCTCAAACGATAGCGGGTTTTTTAAAAGATTTTGCACACAATTAACTTCCATCATTGAAAAAACGTCACTTTTGTCTTTGAATTCACACTCGCGATTGCACGGAAACACAAAACACTGCGGTCGAAATTCAAACGTTGATTTTAAATGGGGACAATGAGCTCGGTGCCCTATTCGCCTGGTATATCGCGTATAGCGAAGATAACCGATAGGCAACCGAATCACCTCTAAATAGGTACAAATCAGCGTTCCCCGGATAATAGTTTTGAGGCTGTTAGCCGCGCTTGTGGTGCGGAAGGAAAATTTGATACCATCGTTAAAATAATGAAATTAAAATAATGCACTGAATTACATGAGAATTTTTTTTATGTTTATCTTGGTGGTTGGGTGGGCACGTGCCCTTGTGCCCTTTAGTACAAGCCGCCACTGGTTTTAACTAAAAATAATCATTGCAAATGGCGTCAATTTGTCAGCTGCTTGTGCTGTGTGTTGTGGCTGTCTAAAGTTAAGACTATTTTGGTAGGTAAAAGGGTGATATTTGCTTTGGTTTTTGGAAAGTATGATATTTGTATAATGTTGTATACTGTAGAACTATTTTATTTACCTGGAGTACTAAATTATCAAGTAAATTTGGTTCATAATTGTATGTAACTTTGAAGCTACATTGACCCATAAAGGTTACTTTGTTTTTACAGAAACTCTAAACAGCACTTCTATTATTTGGAAAAATTGAGAACATGAAAACCATGACGACAGCAAATTTTTATGGCAAGCCAAAACAGAAAACTTATATTATCCCAGCCAACTCGCAAATGTCAGACATATCAGATTACAGTTAATCAGATGATAATGCTCTAGAGGGTTCTGGAGTACCTACAGAACGTGAAAAGATACTAGCCAACGATTCAGAAGAAGAGTCTGATGGCGAAATAGGAAGTAAAACAGATATGAATATATATATTGAAGAAACGGATTATGAACACGAGGATGTAGAGGTTCCAAAAGAAACGAAAAAAAAAACGAAAAAAAAAACGGAAAAAAAACGAAAAAATCTGCGAAGAAAGCGAAAACTGTGTATAATTGGACAGAAGACGACGTACCTTCTCATGATTTTCCTCAAAGCTTTCACTTTGACGTGCAAGAACTTGCAACTGCTTTGGAATATTTTACAAAATATTTTTCGCTTGACATCATGCATGATATAGTAGAACAAACGAATTTATACAGCACCGAAAAGCTAAGTACCCCTATAAATTTAACTAATCCAGAATTTATAAATTTTTTGTCAATCCTTATAACAATGGGAGTGATACATTTACGAGCTATTAGTGATTATTGGGTTACAAGAACTCGTAATGAACAGGTAGCAAACGCTGAACGTGTTAAAAAAATTAGGCGATACTTACATTTTAACGATAATGCGAAGACAATAGCTGAAACTAAAGACAGATATTTTAAAGTACGGCCCCTTTTAGATAAAATACGAAAAAATTGCCAGGAATTTCACCTCGAAAATCAGTTTGCTGTAGACGAGACCATGATCCCATATAAAGGAACATACGCAGGAAATCTTAGGCAATATGTAAAAAACAAACCACATAAATGGGAGTTCGAGCTCTTTATTAGAGCACGAGTGACGGGAATAATTTAAGACTTTATTCCTTATCAGAGTCCATACATTCGATGAACTGAAAGGCAGTTTGATCGAACTTCTACACGAAGAAATAGATCTTGGTTTAGGGGCTGGAGTTGTAATAGCCTTGTCTAAAACAATTCATGATTCACAAAATACTGTTATATTTTGTGATAATTGGTTTAGTGGTTTGGACTTACTTACCTGAAAAGTAAGTTTGGAATTTTAAGTTTGGGAACATTTAAATCCAATAGGATAGTTGGTTGTCCGCTAGAATCAGATAAAATTTTACTACAACGACCAAGGGGTATGTCTATAAAGCAGATCAAAATAAATGAGTGATTGTTGTCAAATGGCTAGACAGCAAATGTGTTTTTTTGGGAAGCACATTCATTGATATTCATACTCTGAGTACTATACAAAGGTATAATAAAACTGCAAAAAAGAAAGTTGACGTGCCCTGTCCTGCGATTATAAAACAATACTTATAACAAACACATGCGGGGTGTGGACAAGGCGAATTCCCTACTGGGAGTATATCGCAGTCCAGGTAGAGCTAGAAGATGGTACTTTCCCATATTTACCTATTTAGTAGACATGTGTGTGTGGTCAATGCAGGGTTATTACATAAAAATGATTGGTCAGTTCTAAAAATAAAGCCCCTACCTTTGAAACAATTCAGAATGGAACTAGCAGGATCTCTACAAAATACTGGAAAATCTAGGAAAAGGGGAAGACCATCAAGAGAAAGCGAACCAAAAATAAATTTTCCAATCAAAAGCAGACCTGACGAAGCAAGAAGGACTGATACAGTAGGACACTGGCCAGTACAGATTGCCAAAGGAAGATGCCGCCGGTGCACCAATGGGTTTACAACAATTGCGTGTCAAAAATGTTCATATGCGTCTTTGTCTCACAGCGAACAAAAATTGTTTTTTCCATTTTCATAATGAGTAATATTTTAGTAGTAGTAGCTTTATATTTTTTAATTTAATGTCTTCATGGGACACACTGTATATTAATTTTCACTGTTTGTTACTTTTGCAGTTTTTTATGTCTAAGAAAAAAAATAAAAATATATTGATAGAATGCTTTTTCTCATTTATTATGTATACAATTTCAAGTCATAGATGGTCAATGTAGCCAGAAAGCTACATCTAAATTTTACCACTAAGGGTCCATGTTACCTCAGGACTACAACAGCAAACTTCGTTATCTGCGCAAAAAAGATTCTTTGACCTATAAATTCTAGCAAGTTTTTAATGATGTGAACGCTAGAGGGTTAAGGATGAACTGGGGGAACAGTGTTCGTGAGCGGGTCAGAAAAACAAATTATAAATTGAAAGATTTAAAAGCTTTATGCTTTATTGTCTGAATCACTAATCATATTGTTTTTGTAGATGCTGTGAGACATGTTTTTGTCGACACGAACGATCAAGAGTTTGAGTCGCAGTCATCGAGTGGTTTCGGCATACAAAAACTCGCCTCAAGCGTAAATCAAATAAACTATTTCTATTCGTTGTTTTATAGTTACATGTATTTTTAATTAACATTTTTTTTTTAATTTTAGGTTAAGTTAGTTAGTCAAGTTAGCTTTTTCATTTTACGCTTAAAGCTTTATAGCATGTAATTATCTGTAATAGTTTTTGCAGTTTCTCAGTTTTTTTTTAGTTTGGTCAAAATAAAATTTGATTTGATTTTATGTCTGTTTTCTTATTTGTTACCACGAGCGGTGTTTGTAATAAATTATTAAATCGGAATATTTTAATATAATGTAATCAAATTCCCATACTGCATCCGTTTCTGTCATGTTTATAAGTTTTTAAAGGAAATTCTCCTGTTCAAATTCAGATTAGGTAATGGTTTTCTTTCCAATTTTATAATTTTTGCTGATATGTACAAACGCTCAAAATCTAATTCATTTTAAAAGCCTAGGCAATGTTTTATTCTTCTCAAAAAACAACTTCCAAAATATAATTATATATATATTTTTTCATCCTTCCGTAACGTAAATTCAATTTCAATTTATTCATTAACAGTACTAGAAAATAATATTTTACGCAAAATTTGTTTTAAAAGTATTACATTTTAATAAGATACTAACACTTTTCGGATTAGTAATAGTATCCAGCAATAGATGTCAGAACATGTAGCCGGTAAGCACTAATAGATGTCGCTAAAAAGTCGGTTAATAAACTGTAATAGTGTGTGGGTTGCTGGAATGCCGAACACGCAGATAAACGTCGCAGACAAGTTGCGCGAAAATCATTTCAAACCAACGTTGCCGAGATGTTGACGCATTGTTGTATAAACGTTTCTAAGTAATATAACTATGTAACATTATTATGGCGGACATAGCAGGTTGCCGCAACCTCCCTGCAACATCTATGCATCCAAAACGTAAACATCACAAGGTAAACTAAAATATTGCTACAATGTTACTGCAATGTTTTTTTGTTTAGTGGGAGGTTGGGTAACCTATTTCAACGAATTTCACAAATTCAGCACCGTATTACATCTACAATAAACGACGTCGGGTGGGAGCAGCTTCTTGTTTAGGTTGCAGAATTTTCAAACCTTTACGATTATGTTGACGCTGAACAATTACAAATGGAATGCATTCGCTGGAAAACAAAATGGGCTGTCGCAGCGGATACGGATGATAAAAATTTCTTTCCAAAATATGCCTTACAACATTGATTGCATGTTCAGAGAATTTCTATCCAAATATAAAAAAACTTTAGAAGTACTTGTTGTGCTTCCTGTAACTACAGCGGAAGTAGAACGGAGTTTTAGCACCTTAAGGCGATTGAAAACATAGTTAAGAAATACCATATCCGAAAACCAAATGAATTGTCTTGCAGCCCTAACCGCACACTATGGAGCAAAGGATGATATTATTAATGTCTTTGCCAAGAAAAAGCACCGTCGGATGGACTTATTGTTGTCCAATGTTTTTTTAAATATTTATAAAGTCGTATAAGTATGTTTTTTAAAGCCCGATGAAGGTTGCCATCATGGGATTTAATTATCCTGAGGTGAGGCGAATCTGATTCAGCGGGACTGGGCTCAATAGTGGAAGATCTCCTTCAGGGGGACTCCATACCGATGTTCCTGCCTCGGTTAGACGAGTTTTGCTGGTCCGAACTAGGGGTGTCATCTGTGCCGACGAGCCCTGCAAACTGTGGCTCAAGGAAAAAATGGCAAACATCCAGCCGTGGAAAGACGCCAAGCTTAAGGTTCTGGAAGGTGACACCCTCCCTAAACTGCAGAAGTTGATCGATTGGGTGCCCGGCGCCCCGTACCCCAACTACAAAATCATGAAGCGCTTGCAGATCTACAATGCAGGACTTCAAACAGCCCTGTGGAAGCCATGTTGAGCCCCTTGGGGTGTGTCTCGTGCTTGGAGTCGATGAGGCTTCCGCAAAGATCCTGGATGTCTAGGGATATAAAGCCTATGCCGGCATGACCAGGGTGTCTTTCACAGACCCCAGACACGGCCGCGCACCAGAGGCCCCTACCGAGGAACCGGCCAAGGTAACCAATGTAACCTCCATTGAGGTAAGCGCCGAGGATAAAGGTGGGCACTAGATCTCTGTTAGACGGACGACCTTCTAATCCTCAAGATTAATTTGCAGCATAGCACCTCTGCGACAAGTCTGATTAGCCACCAGATGTCTATGGGGCAAGCATATACATATCATCCTCATACAGGAACCGATTGCCGAGGGAAATGTAAGTAATGCCGGAATTGTCCATTCCTGCTCTAATTCAAATCCAAGAACATGTATCTATAGTTCAAGGAAGTTAAATGCTCAACTAATATCAGATTTTTGCTTCAGCGACCTGGTAGCCAAAAGGGTTAGTCTTTTAAGAGACGGCAGGAAAACAAACCTCGTAGTATGTTCAGCCTACCTACCTTTCGACTCCCCCAGCCCGCGACCCTCTCGAGAACTCGAGAAGGTGTCAACTACTGCAAGGACAATCGCCTTCCCTTGCTACTTGGATGTGACGCAATTGCCCACCATTCAATCTGGGGCCGTTCAGATGTCAACATCAGAGGAAGAGATCTTTTAGAGTATCTATACACTACAGAACTAAAGATACTCAATCGGGGCAGCTCCCTACTTTTATTACTTCTAGAAGACAATAAGTAATCAACCTAACTCTGGGTTCTAGCTCGATAGCTCAATGGACCAAGGGCTGGCATGTATCGTCAGAACCGTCTCTCTCGGATCACCGATGCAAACGGCTCAGTCTAAGCACAAACCTCCACGAAAAGGAAGTACACCGAAATCCTAAGTCTAGGGATTGGGCTTCCTTCAGATGGGCTACGAGGGTTTCCAAACACTATTCATACGATAAAAGAAGTGGAAAGCAATCTACTATCCCTCAACGACGCGATTACGACAGTTTACGAAAGTATCTGCCTTCTACGTCAGTCTAAAACGACGGGGAAAGTACCTTGGTGGAACTCCAAACTCCAAAAACTGCGCAGGCAAACATGCAAGCTCTTGAACAGGGCGATGCGTACACATGCTATAGATGACTGAACCAAAAGATTTACAGCTCATCCCCTTAAACCAGCTGCTAGCCTTTGCGGTGGGCACTGGGCTTTTTGGGGACGAGCCCGCACAGGGCGGACTGCACAATGGGACTATGGCCCGAGTGCTGTGGGTGATAAACCTGCACCGTTTCAGTACATACATGTTTTTTATGCATTAGTTTTGTTGTTGAAATGTATAATCTTTTTAAAAGTAATATTACATACTGTTTGTCTAATAGTTTACAGTTTTTGTTTTGTGGGGGTATAAACATGTATTACTTGTATTTTTAACATCATAGCATATAATATATTCTAGTAAAAATCAGAATGTGAAGAAAGAGTTGATAAAAAATGAAGATTATGAACATAAGTGTAAAACAAGATATTAAGGTACTGTGATGAAAGTATCAATGAAGTGACTGGAAAAGTCCAAGTTAGCTATGAGAAGCTAAAATCAAGGGTGAATACTGAAATGGCTGCTATTAGTAATGAAGTAAAGACTGTGAAAATGAAATGAGCGATGTGAAGAACGACATTGTAAAATTGCAATTATGTGCAAGATTTCTCTGCTATTAAACAACAGATGCATGTATTTCAGTAGGAAGTGGACCGAAAGATTAGAATATGCAGTTTAGGTACAAGTGGGAATACAATGATTATTGCAGGTAGCAATGACCACGGGTTACCTAAGTTCATTCCCAATAAAAATTATTATCCAAAAACATTTATCAACGACTTGCAGAATTACATAAATAGTTTGCAAACATAGACGAGTGTGTGTTACGATAATGTGATGGAAATGAACATAATTAAAACTGCAATGAAGGGAGATGCAGAATTGTGGTTTAACACTATTAGGAATGACTGCCAGAATTTTTAACAGTTCCAAGAAAAATTTATGAAATGTTACTGGGGTCCAGATAAGCAGGCTCAATGGAGATGCGAGCTGTTTGGCGGAAAATACCATTTCAATATGGGTATGACCAGGGAGAATTACGTTATAAACAAATTACATGCAGTTCAACAGTTAGAAGAACTGAACGACAGTGTTACCATAATCAGACAGTTTGCTCAACATTTTGGCGGAAACATTTATCGTAAAGTTATTGTAGACAATGTTATTGATTTTGATCGGTTTATTGGAATTTTAAGAAGATATGATTTTATGGATGCAGAACGAAAGAAAGTTTCCAATAAGCATGTTAAAATCTATAATCTGTTTTACCAAGAGAAGAAAGTTGATCAAGACTATCAAGGTGGTAATAATTTTCATTATGGTCAGAATAAAAATAATTATCAAAATTATAACAAAAATTATAATCAGAATTATAATAATAATAGTTATAATAAAGCTTATAATAATAACCCTAACAATAATCAACAATGTTATACTATTCCTAACAATAATCAACAATATTATAATACAAATTATAATCAAAATAAAATATCTTATAATGAAAAAAATTACAACAGAGATCATTACCAGAACAGACCAAACCAGCAGTATAATCCAAATCAAAGGATTTTACAAATGATTATAGTAACTCAAGGAGGCACGAACAAGAGCAACCTAAATTTGAGAAAAGAGACCAACCAGAATCAACCAAATATGTAAATACAATTTTGAGTGATACGAGTTCTGATTTAAACAAAATCGAAATGGAGGCCCAAGTTCATAAAAGTCAGGATTTTTAGAAAAGAGTACCATTGTTAATAACCATTGTTATGTTCATCCTCGAGCATTCATAAATTTTCCCGACAATGGTATGCAAGCTGAAAATTTTACAGAAACTAATATTATATAAAATTTACCTTTCGTTAAAATTGATTTAGATACTATAACTGTGGATGCTTTAATAAATGAGAAGATAGTAAATAATAATTTAGAGGTTTTCAAGATATCCATAATGCCTATCAAAAATATAAACTTAGTAACAGCAAATAAAAAGAAGATTAATGTAGTGAAGAGACAATTGAATTATAATTTGAAAATGGGTAAATTAGAGTTAGCAGCGGGAATGCTTATTATTCCAGACATGACAGTCGATTTTATACTGGGAATGAATGTTTTAAATTGTTATAATATGATAATTAATCTAGATGAAAAGATTTTATTATGTAAAGATGTAAGAATGCTTTTGAGAGTTCTACAATTTAAAGATGATGAAGATGTAAGGAAGGAAGTGGATTTAAATTACATAAAAATAGAATTTGAAGATAATTGATATGTGCAAACTCCGATTATTGAAGAAGTAAAGATTAATTGTTCCCCTGATTATAAGTCAGAAATTTGTGACCTGCTACAAAGGTATGTTAAAATAATCAACGAGAAACCTGGATGTGCTGCAGGATATGTACACAAGTTGGAGGTAAAGCATGAGAAGTCTTTTAATTACAAGAGTTATCCAGTTCCGTATGCATATAAAGAAAAAGTTAAATTTGAAATTAATTGTATGTTGGAAAAGGGAATTATATAATTGGCAAGGACAAATTTTATAAATCCAATAGCTGTAGTAAAGAAGAGTGATGGGTCATCCGATTATGACTGGACCCGAGGCAGATTAATTCGAGAACTACACCACAGTACGAGGCTCCTCAAAGTATAGGAAGTATTATGGGTAAATTGGAAAATAAAATAGTTTTCACAAACTTGGATTTGAAGAACTCTTTTTGGCTCATTCCGTTAGAAAGAAGTTCGAGAAAATACACTGGTTTCAGTATAGACGGGAATGTTTATCAGTTTAAAGCGGTACCGTTTGGTCTTACTACATCATGTAGAGCATTAGTAAGGGCTATGCAGGAGATTTTGAATAAATATGACGACTTATGTAGATATTATATTGATGATATAATAATTTTCAGCGATACATATGAAGAGCATTTAAAACATCTTGACATTATTTTATCAGAGTTGGAGGTAAACGGATTAAAGTTAAATACTGAAAAGTGTGAATTTTTTAAATCTGAAGTAAAAATTTTGGGATACAAGATTAATTTACGTGGAATAACTATTGATCAAGGGCGTTTAAAGGAAATTAAAGATTATCCAAGACTGAAGAATATAAGAATGTTAAGAGGTGTTTTAGGAGTTTTGAATTATTATCGTAAATTTATACCTAAATTTGCGCATAAAGCCATTATTTTTCAAGAATTATTGAAAAAAGTGATAAAATGGAAGTGGAAAGAAGAGCACGAATTGGTTTTCAGTGACTTAAAAGAGAGTTTTTATGATAATATTGTAATTTTTCATCCAGACTATAATTTACCATTTTTGTTACGCACTGATGCTGTGAAAGTTCAATTGCGGGGAATTTATCACAATTTGAGAAATTATGAAAGGAAATATTCAATAACAGAGAAAGAGATGGCAGCAATTGTTTTTGCTGTTATGAAACTTAAATTCTATTTGATTGGAAATCATTTTACAATTGAAACTGATCATGGAGGCCTTGTACATCTTATGAAGACCAGATTTGCTAACTGTGGAATTTATAGGTGGACATTATTACTTCAAGAATTTAGTTTTGAGATAAAGTACATCCCAGGAAAGAAAAATATTGTTGCTGATAGTTTAAGTAGAACAGATTTTGAGAAGAATGAAAAGTTAAATGAAATTATGATTGCTATGAATATTTTAAATGAACAAGAGGGTATATTTTCAAGACGATATTTAAGAAATCTACAAATTAATGATGGTGATGGTGATGTTAGAGTCTTGAAAGTTGAGAATAAAGGAAATCATAGGGGTATGATGATACAGGAGGGGATATTAATGAAGTTGATCAATAATAATGAACTTTATGTCACTGGGAAGAAACATACAGAAGAAATTGCTAAATATTTCCATGAAGAGTATGGACATGTTGGAATTCGAAAATTGTGATTGCTACATCGAGAAAATTTTTATTGCAAAACTGATTTGGGTATTATTAAGGATATTGTGAACAGATGTCATTTGTGTTGTCTGGCAAAATACAAGAGTCATGTCAATCAAAATGAAGTGAGAAGTATTAAGGTAGATAATCCTTTGGATTTGATAGCAATTTATGTTTTATCCAATTTAGTAAGAAGCCGAGGATTTAAATATATGTTCGGCGTTGTTGACATTTTTATAAAATTTATCCATGCAAAAAT